>VOPJ01009752.1:0-22604 GCA_014673585.1 Semibalanus balanoides
CACCCCGCCTGACACCCCACCCGTCTGTCCGCCCACCCGGCAGAGTTCCTCTCGGTGGTGTCCGACTCCGTCCGGACCGAGGCCGGCGACACCTGCTACAACAACATCGCCGCCGCCTTCACCGAGCTCGAGCGACGTCTCGCCGACAAGACCAGCTGGCCGACACTCGGCAAAATGTTCAGGTAAGAGCACGAACTCGTGATGACTGATGACTCACGGTAGCTGTGACTGTGCCTGCTGATAGTGAGGTCACATTTGCATCGTGTCCTACCATTATCCACGTCGCGTGACGCCATTTGTTTATGCAGGTTTTGCAACAGAATGAAATCACACTACCCCATGGTCTCTGAACCTATAAGAGCAGAAATGAGACATTGCGATATTTAGTTGGAGCTGCTGCTCTCGTTTCCTTCGTAACAACTCCCGCTTGACAGTTTCATATACCACTGCAGAGCTCAGTTGGAGTTCGGTAACGCCCAGTGGCTGGCGTGCGGCGTTAACCCGGATCGCGTCAGACGCCTGCTCCAGCCCTCCCCCTGACCCTCTCCCCACCGCTGGCCCCGTGCTCCGCCCTGCCCCTTGCTCTCGTCACCCCGACCCTGCCCCTGCTCCGTCCCCCCTGGCCCTGCCCTGCTCCGTCACCCCGGCCCTGCCCCTGCTTCCGTCCCCCCGCCCTTGTCCCTGCTCCGTCCCCCGCCCTGCCCATGATCCGTCCCCCCGCCTGCCCCCTGATCCTGTCCCCCCGCCTGCCCTTTGCTCCGTCCCCCCGCCCTGCCCCTGCCCGCCCCCGCCTGCTCCTCCCCCTGCCCCTCCGTCCCCCGCCCTGCCCCTGCTCCGTCCCCGCCCGTGCCCCTGACTCCGTCCCCCGCCCCCCCTGCCCCGCCCCCGCCCTGCCCGTCCTCCTCGCTCCGTTGCCCCGTGACTCCGTCCCGCTCCCTCCCCTGCTCCGTCCGCCCCGCCCCTGCCCCTGATCCGTCCCCCCCGCTCCTGCCCCTGATCGTCCCCGCCCCTGCCCCTGCTCCGCCCCCCATCCCTGCCCCTGCTCCGTCCCCCCGCTCCTGCCCCTGGCTGCCGTCCTCCGTCGCCTGCCCCTATCCGTCCCCCCGCCCTGCCCTGCCCGCCCTCCGCCTCTCCGCCCCCCGCCCATGCGCCCTGATTCCGTCCCCCCGCCCGTGTCCCCTTGCTCCGTCCCCCAGCACTTGCCTCCTGCTCCGTCCCCCCCTGCCCTGCCCCCGTCCCCCCTCGGCCCCCGCCCTGTTCGTCCCCCCGCGCTGCCCCTAGATTCCGTCCCCCGCCCGCCCCTGCCCCCGCCCCGCCCTGCTCCGTCACCCGCGCCTGCCCCTGCTCCGTTTCCCCCCGCCCTGCCCTGATTCCGTCCCCCCGCCCTGCCCGTGACGATCCTCCCCGCGTCTCCCCCTGACCCTCCCCACCCCTGCCCCTTCTGTTTCAGCCTTGTGGCGCTTTCCGTTACAGCGCTTCGGAGCGGACGTCGTCAATACCCGTCTCCAGTTCTGCCCACCTATTCGTTTTTTTGCTTATTTCTGTTATCTTCTTGTTATCTGTATATGTTCGAGGTGGGCACCGTCACAGTTACATACCGGACCAACCGCGAGTTCGAGGGCGCCAAGGACGCCAACATCACCGTCAGCACGCTCTGCCACGTCAGTATGATGCAGCTGCCACGTCAGCTGTGTCTGCCACGCTAGTATTCTGTCTGTTACGCTAGTATGTAGTCTAGTCTGTCACGTCAGTTCTTCATCAGCTGCCACGTCAGTATACTGTATCTGCCACGTCAGTACTGTGTGCCACTGCAAAACTGTATCTATCTCATCAGCTCTTCATCTGTCATGTAATGATGTCAGTGCTGTATCTGTCACGTCATTTCACAATGCTCTGGCACCGTTCAAAATGTAACAGGTACCCGAGCAGAGAGCACCCGCGCATTACCAGCCATCTCGATGTCTATCGAAAGCAATTGATTCACAATGACAATTATTTTCCATTAACCTGACCTTGATTCAAACCGAGCTCATTAATTACTCATTCAGAAATTACTCATTCAGAACTCATTCAGAACTCATTCATAACTCATTCAGAACTCATTCAGAACTCATTCAGAACTCATTCAGAACTCATTCATAACTCATTCATAACTCATTCATAACTCATTCATAACTCATTCAGAACTTTCATAACTCATTCAGAACTCATTCATAACTTATTCAGCATGTATTCAGAACTAATTCAGAACTCATTCAGCTCATTCATAACTATGTATTTGCCTAGTTATTTGTAGCCTTGCAGTGCAGCGGATCACTGACACCCCCTCCTGACGTGACCGTGCCTCTCGCAGCTGATGTCTGGCTCTGCTGGCTCGTCTCTGGACCGTCTGGCGGACTGACACCCTCTCCTGACGTGACCGTGTCTCTCGCAGCTGATGTCTGACTNTGAGAGGGGAAACAGAGGGTGAGAGGGGAAACAGAGGGTGAGAGGGGAAACAGAGGGTGAGAGGGGAATCAGAGAGTGAAGGGGAAGACGGAGGGACTTCAGAGGATCTCACTCAAAATATGGTCCAATATTTTTTCTTCTTCTATGTCTAACCCTAGTCTCCTGTAATGTTACAGTGCGTCAGTGGATCTACCAGACGTGTACCGAGTTCGGCTGAAAGTCTGGGACCCTGGTCTGTGCATGTTGCAGTGTCGTCAGATGGATCTACAGACGGTACCGAGATTCGGGCTGTAAAGTCTGACCCTGCGTCTTTGATGCTTACAGTGCGTCAGCTGGAGCTACCAGGAGTGTACCGAGTTCGGGCTGGTAAAGTACTGACCCTGGTACTTTGATGGGTTACAGTTGCGTCAGTGGAATCTGTTTACCAGACGTGTACCGAGTTCGGCTGGTAAAGTCTGACCCTGGTCTTTGATGTTGCAGTGCAGTTACAGATGAGGTGATCTTACCGACGTATACGAGTGCGGCTGGCGTAAAAGTCTTGGACCCCTGGTCTTTGATGTTACAGTGCGTCAGTGGATCTACCAGACCTGTACCGAGTTCGGCTGGTACCAGACGTCCGACTACAAACACCAGCCGTTCGGTGACCGATTCCCGCTCTCCTTCTCTGTTCAGCAGTGTATGGACACCTACGGCAACAAGTGAGCCATGGGGCATTACGGGTCACACTCGGATTGGTGGGTACTGTCAGCTGGTATTGCAGTACAATCTTGTTCAGTGCAGTGTTTGTCAAGGTCTTCTGGATGAGATAGGGATGTGACACCATAATTTTCGAGCTGTGCATCGTGAGTTTGTTCTTACAAGACTGCAAAACAATTATGCCGATAATTTGGGAACGTTCTCTGTCTTCATGCGACCCTCCCGCTCCTACCTACCTCGGATCGTCTTACAGCAGTTAGCTGTGCGCGCCGTGTACTGAACAGTAAACAGCACCTATTGGCGGTGAACTATCACCTCGCCTCTGCCGGCCAGGTTCAACGAGTCGTTCATTGACGCGGCCGTGGCGGCCACGAACGTCCGTTACGGCAGCCGTGGCCTGCGCGTGCGGCGCGTCGTCTTCATAAACGGCAGTATCGACCCCTGGCACGCTATGGGCCTGACGGTCACCCGCAGCCGACACGCGCCCGTTATCTACGTCAACGGTCAGTCGGGGATAGTGACGGCCAGACGGGCCGGCGAAGACGGGTGGCAGGGCTAGGGGGCCTGGGGCAGGGGGGAGGAGAGAAGGGAGGACAACAATAGAAAAAGAGGGGGGGGGGGGGGGGGGGGGGGGGGTACCGAGATCTCGGGTCTCGGTGCAGAGCATTGTAAGACGGACACGGTGAGAGATTTGCCGGAATACTAAACAATATCGGAATCTGAATGTCATTGAATGTATTCATTGTGAGTGCGGTAATTGATGCAAGTTATTCGCATATCAATAATACTTTACATAAGGATATACAAATAAATACATAGTCACTCCAACATTGCTTTATAGCATCGCGAATCGTTAAGCTGTTGAGATGTACGTCATTCAGTCTTGAAGGAACAGCAATGCACATCAATAAGCCAATGCTATGATTCTGACTGAGTATCCATGTGCTGATGCCTGATTGACGTCATTCCTCCTGATTCGGTTGCTCCCTTTGTACAGGGACGGCCCACTGTGCCAACATGTACCCCTCCAGTGCTGAGGACCTGCCTGGTCTGAAGGCCGCCCGCCGCCGCATCGGAAGACTGATCAACAGATGGCTCCAGGAGGACGACGAGTGACGTGACGTCACAAGAGAACGAGTGACGTCACAGCTGGACGACCAGTGACGTCATGCGACATTAATCATACGAGTGATGTCGCATGACATTTACCTGCGATCATTTCGTTCAGGTCTGGAAGCATAGCTCAAACGTTTACCCGGGTGCTAGGTCACTTTCTTGTACACTCGCAAGTCGCGCATATAATTGAAGCAGTGCTGTAAGACTTCGATTAGAAAATCGTACTGACATGGGGTTGTTTGATCATGCAAGGAGTGGCTGGTGTCGGCTCCGATCACAGCGTAAGTCTGAATGTCGTTGTGGCTGTGCATTTAAATGGATCTCTACAAAGTTCTGAAACTTAACCATGACTTAAACTCATGCCTTATCTTGTCATAGAAGTTATGCTACTCGTAAGTTCATTGGCTATGCAATGAACTTACGAGTATTGAGCATTGCAAAATATCAGTGATATGTGACTTTCACAATTTGATTTATTTTTGGCAAGCCTCGGACAGATGAGATGAGATGAGATTGAGATTACGCAGATAAGATTACGTGATATGCTACGCGCTTTGCCGTTTAAACTCTGAAACTGTATCCGCGAGGGTTAGATGATTAGATATTAGATGCTCGGTTTTATATTACATGTGTGTATCCACCCACTCGTAACGGCCGCCTTATGTGTCTGGGAATTTGGCTGTGTAGTGTGTAGGACTGTGTATACTGTTCAAGTGCTGATACATTCATGCGAATCTATTACACTAGTTACCTGAACCAGAAAGTGCCAAGCATATTTGTATTATCGCTTCATATGCTCGTTTCACGCTTTTTTGTATTCATTACTCGAACTCTGTTAAATGTTTACTGGGTGAAACTTTGTAACCGGTGTAGGCGGTGCGAATATACCATAACCGCCAGAATTGCTGTATCATGTATAGAAGACTGCGAGAAGATACATTCCGTCGTGTAATCACTTTGCAAACGTGAAAATCAACGTGCTATACATATTTTGGCCGGGATACCCAACATGGAAATATCACCTGGGTCATCTCACCAGTGCTGTGCTTTTCTTTTCACAATGACAACTGGTTTCAAGGTCCAGCTAATGCCTATCTGCATATTCGGTTAATATCTTAATTGTATAAGGGGTTTATGTCGACGTGCCACGAACCATGCTTCCTCAGTCGACCAAACTGTCGCAGCGGTTATGCTCATTGTTTTAACCTTGTACTAGCTGATCGGGTTCCGATTCCCCCGTTTCGGGGTTTCGACGGGCCCCAGTAAAAAGTCGCTGCCTTGTTCACTGGAACAATATGGTGGGCTTTCTGATGGGAATATTACCTTGGCAGTTCGCTGTCTTAAAACTCAAATAACAAACCCTGCCCAGGCGCGGATCCAGTATTTCGGTCAGGGGAGGGCGCCCAATACAAAAACTTTCGCCCTCCGGGCGCACCCGTAGGGCTCACCATAGGCGAGACCCGGCTCGGAGGGGGGCGCGCGCCCAAGCGCGCCCCCCTCTGGATCCGCGCCTGCTGCCGTCCTGCGTCCGTGAGCCTCTGCCGTATAGAGCCGTGACCGTGAAGTGAGCAATATCGACTGCGGTCGCTCATGCGTTCGTCCGCTGCTGCTTTGCTAGCTAACCCGTCTGGCCTCTGGGTCGATTGTTGGCAGTAGCGCAGCCAGGGGAAAAGTCCGAAGAGAGGGCAGTTGCCCCCCCCCTCCTATGGGTCGCAGGGGGCCCACCGAGATTGGCCCGGTAGTGGTACCATTTGCATTATGTAAATGGCTTTCAAAAAGCCACAACAATACCTTAAACTATATAGGCGAGGGGTCACTCTTGTGCATGCCAAGGGCCCTTCGAGACAATGAAGGACTTTCAAAGCTTTCAAAGCTAACCTAGGACTCTAGGGCATATCCAGGGGCCAAATGAGTCCACATTAGGGGCCACAAACCTGTCCAGGGGCCTCTCAAGCATGTCCAGAGGCCCATTGAGCTCACCCAGGCACCTCAAAACAGGGACCTCTCGAGCATGTCCAGGGATCCATTGAGTGTTCAGGGGCCCCTCGAGTCTGCCAGGTGGCCCATTCATAAGTCTATTGAAAAAATTAGTTGAAAACTATATACATATATTTTAAAGCAGGCCCTCGCAAAAATAAAGCGGCAAAAATACGTAGAGTTTGTATTATTCAGGGGTATATTTTTAGGGAGCGGGGCAATGGGCAACATGAATGAATGGCTTGCCCCCTTCTGAAACACGGGCTGCGCTAATGATTGTCGATAAGCTGACATTCGCCATAATTTAAAATTCATCTAGGAGGTGAGGATACCATAAAAAATGAAACGTAAGGTACCTTTCAGATTAAAAGAAGACCCTTCGGGCTTCGACTGATATCTGTTAGTGCTGAGTTGCTGACGCATTCATAATTTGCATTAGCGTTTCATAGGTTTTCAATAATTTAGCGACGGTGTCTTTACAATGACCATTGTGGCTCTGGCGCGGCTTTGACGTAAATGCCGCGCAAACAGCACCCCGCGGCCCGCGCACGGTGAGCGCTTGTGAACGGCAACGGGGCTGGACGCGTAATATATTTTCGTCCATTTTCAGGTACCATTTATTTTAGGAATTATTGCTTTTATTTGCATGTTCCTCCACATAATTGTTTTTTAATCAGTGCGGTGGCCTAACATGTTACTCAGTTTTATATGGACCGGCTAAACCCAACTTTCCGCACCAACCTCAGGTCATGTGACCACTTGCGCTCACAGCCCAAGCCCATCAAACGTTGATAGCTCGACAGTTGACACAGTATATAAAATACACCGTGTGACAGTGATAAAAGTCAAGACATTAAATAAAAGTGCAGCACAGAGTCTCTCAGCCCGTTCAAGTTTGCACATCCCCAAATATCTCACCCATTAGAATTACCCACATTTGACATTGATTACACCACATCTCACAATGATTATTTATACAAGACCTTGGGAATTAACCTTTCTAACCTGCATATAAGAAGGCCTACTTCACACATGTACTATTTGGGGCCTCAATTGGAGACGCAGTAGGGAAATGCTAAAAAGTAGTGTTCTAATTGTGGATTTTGATGCATTGTAAGTGGTTGCCAAAAGTATTTTAAATTGCTATTTTGTAGCATTGCAGCCACTTGACGACCCTTAGAGGGCACGCACCTATGTAAATCAAATAGCCCAAACTTTGCTCAAAGATGGGTCACGTTAAATTTATAAATATGTAACTGGCAGGAACTGGTCTAGACCCTTACTCAATTTTTTATTTCTTGCCATTGTCTGGTTCTAAAATACTCAATAATAAATAGAGCTGAAAATATATAATTAGAGTGCTGGCCAGCATGCATAGGTACTCAATTATTAAGAGTGGATTGGGCCAAGTCACTCCTAAATAGTTCCCATCAAGTTTTCGGAAGTTGAGTAGTTCCAAACATATTTTCAATTATAGTTAATAACATGATTTTGATTTAAGATCTGCCTTGTAAAAAAAACATGATCACTGATCAGTGACTCATTTTTGTTATCTCTATGAATTTGATGATGATCTTCTCCATGTTTTTCGACATTTTGCTTCAATGTTTTGTAAGTGATTTCGGTAAAAATTATTCATAAAGGTACTCTAATTTTAGATCATATCTATAACAAGAGCTAATGTCCCTGGCGCTCTAATGTCCCTGGTGCTATTTTTGGAGTGCTCTATTTCTTAGTACCTATTTCCCTACTGTGTATCCAACTAGGCGGAAGTTTATCCCAGGCTTATGCAGATTTGGGTTTGTTTTAGCATTGCTGACCCTGAATGGTTGATCACTAAAAGGCAATTCAAAACCTATTTTTGAAAGGTGACTTGTTTTGGGTTGGATAGTTAAGTATTGCACCTTAAATCATGTGATTGTGGGCCCTGAGCTGTGATTATGTGAATGTTATGTGAACTAAATATAGTATAGGTAGGGTCAAGGCTATACAAAATGGTAGGGTAGACTAGACCACTATAACATTGGACATGTCATAATTTCAGATTTTTTCATGCCATTGGTGATGTAGTACATTAGTATGGTCTACACTTTACATCTCTAATAGCATGACAAGTATATCATTAAAAGTCTTTCAGAGTTACAGTTGTTAACCCTAAATTCAGAATTAAGTTGGTGACTTAAGTAAATCATAAAGTAAGCAAGTTGGGAATAAAGCCACCAACTATATTATCATTTGCTAATAGTTCAAGTTGGCTGCAAGGAGCTGATGAATAATGCATATGTGATATTGCTAATTAATATAATGTTATCTACTTCTGCTATTCTAGCATATATTTGTTTTTAAGTGAAGAGTGAATGTTTATTTTCAGAGGAACACATAAACAGATATATTAAAGCTGATGGTCATGTCAGAGAATGACACAGGTGAGAAGAAATCTCAGCATTCTGTAAAACTCCCATATTTGTATAAAGAAGGGTCTAAAATCCTTCAGGCACATGCTGAAAAGAAAGGGAGCCTTAAAAGCTTAGTATATGCCACTCGCCAAGAGAGAGTAAGTACTAAATCAGTCACAAGTGTATTACCCTAAAACACACTTAAAGTGTTTTTTGGTACTGCAATGTGTTTTTTATCTTTAACAATTGATTTTGTAAAGCATATATAATGCAAAAGAAACAGATAAATAATGTTAAAGTTTTTACTAATTGTTATAGTAGATAATAATTATTATACTAGACCATGTAGCCTTATGTCTGCTACTTGTTACTAATGTAAAAAAGTAGCAAACGAGTATTGCTCAAGTAAAAAGTGTTCAGTAAAAAGTTTCATGTTCAAAGCTGTATAATTTTTTACTTCCAATATTGTTTTGTATGTGCTTATAATCAATAATAACATTGGGGATATAATATTTTGTTTGGCTGTCATATCTATAAGTTCACCATGTGTCAGTTTGCCATTTGCCATATGCTTTGAATTTTTGTTTTTCTTTTTTGTCTGAAATTTGTTTTTTTAGTAATGGTCTAAACTCTCAACATATTTTCTGCTTCAATAGCCATGGCCAGCTTCTTCCAATGACATTCAATATGAACTTGACTAATTTCCCTATTATCAACTCATGAGGGTTTAGTGAGGATTCGCGAGGGCTTGATTTGGCTAGTAAGCTGCATACAATATAACTAACCTATGCATTCCATTTCGATTCACGACAATTTCACTCTTCTAATAATTTACATACTCTAACTTGACAACCCTACTTCATTCCCCCCGTCTCCCTTGGTGCCGTTCTCCATCATCTGTATGCACCTCCACGTGCCTGTATGTATCCCTGCGTGTCGTGTACAGCTATACCGGCGTCTGCTGGCGCTGGTATGTCGCGCCGTGGATCACCAGACCACCATAGACGCCGCGCTGGCCTCTGTCGGCCTGCTGGACGCCGAGCCCGGCCTGGACGCCAGCACGGCCCGCCTGCTGACCGCTGAGCTGCTGTTCGGCCCCGGCGAGCTGGCCTCCCAGGCCCGCCCCGTGCTCACCGTCGTGCGGTACGCTGATCGACTGCGCGCGGCCGCCGCCGCCGGCCGGCGACGGGGCGGAGCCGACAGCCGACCGGGCACAAGCGCGTGAGTACTGGTGTAGAGCGCGCGCCGCCGCAGAGGCGGCCCTGCTGACATCGGCCTCACTTGCAGGTGTGAGTCCGCCGCCGCCGCCGCCGCTGAGTGCCGCTGCTGTCATCACTGTCACTGCTGTCATCGCTGACACTGCGGTCACTGCTGCCGTCACTGCTGTCACTGCGGTCACTTCTGCTGTCGTCTGTCCTCCATCGTCACCGGTGTCGAGACGTCGCACCGGACGACAGTCAGCCTCTGCTGAGACATCTGTCTGCCACTGCCTCTGGAGGCAAGACTCGATACCAGACGACCAAGCCTCCCGCCTCTCGGCCTTAGGCATCAGCTGCAGCTCCGCCCGCCGCCGTCTCCGTGCAGACCGCAGCCATGGCGGCCGCCTCGCATCTACCAGCCGACCAGTTCATGCACTCGTCGATCGAGCGACGCACGGGGCGCACGAACGTGCTGCTCAACCTGTTCGTGTACAGCGCGGCCATGTTCACGATGCCGTTCGTCGCCTTCTACGGCGCGATACACGTGGCTGAGCAGCATTTCGACTTGAAGGACACGGGCTACCTGTGGGGCACCGCGGCGGCCGTGGTCACGGTGCACGTGCTGATCGGCATGTTCGTCTGGGGCGCGTACAAGGAGGTGCGGGACGCGGAGATCGCCACGGCGCCGCGCGAGATCACCAGAGATGAGCTCAACAGCAGGCAGAAGCAGGACTGAGGCGACGTGGTGGTGGCGCGAGCGGAGGTGGTGAGGTGCGGGTCGGACCCAGCAGCCGGCAGAAGCAGGACTGAGATGACGTGGTGGTGGCGCGAGCGGAGGTGGTGCGGTGCGGGTCGGACCCAGCAGCCGGGAGACCGAGGTGTAGGAGTTGCTGCCGGCTGATCGCCGGCTACTGGATGTTTGTGAAGTGAAACCGGGAGCGGTGGTGGTGCACATCATCACCGCGACTGGCGACGGCTGCTGTTGTTGACACCCTCCGTCTCAAGGAGGCGTAGTCATACAGCTCTGGAGGGTCCTGTGTGTGGCCCCCAGAGCCGCTATCATCTCGTCGCTCTGCGCGTCCTCTGGGCTGGGGGTGATGGAGCCTGTCAGACGAAGCGACGACTGCTCGAGAGAGCCGCGTGTTTGAAGTTCTTCCCACGGACCTCGCGCTTAACTGTTTGTGAAGTAAGCAGTGGAGTTGAAGGTCCGCCTGCCATTGATGTCCAGCCCCAGGACAGCTGGACGTAAGACGAACATCAGTGTTCAGTGTCAATGCGTACCTGACGTCAGTTATGTGCGTCTTGATCAGACATGTGCTCCCGGTGAAATCTGGCGCGTCAGCAGAAAACTGACACCTGTTGCGCGGTGCGCCAATGACCCGACAGAACAGAACGCCTTGGTAGTGGACTTGTGGACACAGGCAGTAAGAGGATTGAGAACCAGCGGATTGTTTCGGCGACTGTTTTTCGATGCACGAAAGAACACAGACTACGCTTAACACCAGCTTATTCGAGACCTTTTGTCTAGTCGCCTACATAGTTGCATCGTGAATCGCGTATGCAACTTTTATCTTACGGTGTTAAAAACGCATTTCAAACATATTTTCCGTTGATTATGCGATGTTTGTGACTGTCCTGACTCGTGAGAAATGTCGAGGAATATGTCTTTGGTTGTGATGCCACTGAATCGGAGGAGTATTGCACTTGTGTAATGTTGTGTCAATTTGTTTGTGATATTAACTGGAACAAACACGTATCCTCTACATGATTTCACAGAGTTTGCGTTCTAACATTTTGATTTTGGTCTTTGATCTTCGATGATGCAATATGAGTTAGGAGGGTAGCAAAGCGGTAAATCAACCGCGAATGTGTTTAATTTTTGCTGCAGTTTAATTTGCTAAATTGGGGATGTTTTAAGTGGACCTTATGTCTACCTGAAACCATCTTGTTTTCGCTTGGAACCACTCTTCAAGAGTAGAAGGTATCGTTCAAAACCTGGTGAATGGTTATGCTGTATCGATATTAGCCACTGTAGTATTGTGTGAACGTCGGGAATATATGTTACGAATAAATGCGTCAAATGCAATGCAACATACTCGTGTTGTCACGTGCTACGTTGAACCGTATTCACATATTCCAACACGGGGTATCCTAGTAGAGCCTTCTCCGACCTCGATTGCTGTCTAGAACTTGTCTCAGCTAGTGGATCGATACCTGCGTGTAATATCGCTACGAAGCGCCTCCCCGGCTCGCTCAATACCACAGGGCCTTATTAGCTGAGGCTCCTCTCCCACTAACGGGATAAGACAGCGATATTCTGTACTCAAGCTCCAAAGTATTGCCCGGTGATCTATCAGTAGTAATTGAAATTGCAGTCGATGGTGCGCCCCGGCTTTAAATTGGCCCGTCCTGAAGTTCGGCGGCGGCGGCGGCGGCGATGCGAGATGGCAGATGGCGCATGGCGATGGCGATGGCCGATGGCGGATGGCGGCAGGCGATGGCGAGGTGGGTATGTGGTCTTTGTTGGTTTACGTCTGACATGTGAACTGTGGTGTGTGTCCTTGTTTTACCGTACAGTACACATTGGTCGTTAACTTAGCAAGCAGAAAAGCTCGTTACACTCAAACTACTTGCCATGGAAATAACAACATCACGTGTTGGAATCGAATGTGAAGTATTCACCCATTGATTGTCGCAGCCCAATCTATACATGTAAGCGTGTCGCAGTGTATATGTCGAATGTCGAAGTGTAGAAGTGAAGATGCCATGACCAACCCCCCAAACAGGCGTGTGTGACATCTGAATTCTTAACGTATGGCGTTTGCTGTCTGAGTACTGTTCATTATCAGCCATTGACCATGCCATTGTTGGCTGTCCGTGTGTCCGCCAGTACCGCGCTATGCTCGCGTCAACACCCTGCTGGCCTCCGTCGATGACGTCATCGAACAGCTGACTGCCGATGGCTGGGAGCGGGTACAGTACCCGCCGGAGGTCACCTATGACGAGTACATCGCCCAGGTCAAGGTCAGTCGAAACTCGAAGGGCTGGACTCAGTGGAGGGAACACAAAGGTGTCAATAAGCAGCGTGGATGGTCAGAGTATTGTAAGGATTTGTAATTTGTACTGAATTTAGCTAAGAGTAAGTTGATGCATGTATGAATTTTCGCTCTTTTATTGCACCATATCTATATTGCGAGAAGGAATAAGAATAACTGTATGAATGACACCGTAAGAAACGTATGCATCTGTTCCGTAAATAGCTGTTGGCCATTTGTCCCGCCCAGTCTGCGGGAAACCTCATACTCTACATGACGGATATCTGACATCAACCCAGCGTTCCTGCAAGTAGCACCGTATGCAACCATTACCCTCCAACGTGTGTCTGACCTGTGTGTCGTCTGTCTGCCCCGCAGTCACTGTCTAAGGGCCAGTTTCTGCTGGACCTGCACGTGCCCTGCCTGCTGGTGTTCCCCACGGGTACGGAGCTGCACCAGCACCAGCTGTATCGCGCAGGACAGCTGATTCTGCAGGACAAGGTGATGTCACTACAGGGCAGAGAGAATAGAACAGAACAAACTAAACAAACTAAACCACAAGGTGACCGGTATGATGGCATAGGAACGTTCACATTGCTCTCCCGTGGTCGTTGAGATGATATCTGTTGAGCGCCGGCAAGGAGCTAACAGAACGGCACTTGCACGTCTTGTGGCTTTTGAATGTTTGCAATGACACACGTTACTAAACACTCTGATGTAGCAAATTTATCGTACGATATTTCGAATACGTTGTCTGACCTCGAGAGACTTGGAACGAAAAGTCTGTTTGACCCTATCTCGACGTAATACCGACGCTAGCTCCCCTGGTGGCGGAATTACGTACTAACGTCTTAATCCTCCGTGTCCGCAGGCCAGCTGTCTGCCGCCNGCGAAAGTGGCGCGGTATATTTTGCATGTCGTCGACACTCGGTTTACGCGCGCAAGAATCGAGGGAAGGAGCTGGGACGTCGCAGTAATTTTCCTTAAGGCTACGCGCCCTAACCCTCCAACAACAACATTGCAGTAATTTTGATTTATTTGTTTTGAGAACTGTTAAGTTTTAATCTCTTCGAAAGGGTTTGAAATTAAGGTGAGCAAATTGGTGTTGAAATACTGGTATGTTCCATGACTGCTTTCTGAGTCGTATTTCGGTGTTCCTTGCCTTGTTGCCCTCAGCCTGTTTCAGCCTATTTCAATTTCAATTTCAGTCCAGTTTGAATTAAGTTCAAGTTGATCCTAGTGCATGGATGAGGGCTATTCACTCGGACGTCCCGGCATTAGATATTAGGTAATCCCTATAATATATTCACCATTCAATACAGAATCACATTTTTATTAATTATAGAACTAATTTTTACTTCAATAATTAATATTTCACCGCTTCCTTGCACAGCCTGTCACCAAACTTTGTTCACTTAAACAGCTGATTGTCCTTAGAGCTGCTGTATTGAGCGTCTCGGGGTGGCGCAACCGGGGCAACAAATCCTCAAATAATTATCAACAAAGAAAATGGGGGTTCTTGCGTTTATCACTGCTGGTTTATTAGTGTAATATCATGTGGATGCAATATGTATCATAACATAGTGGTATGCAGACTTGTGTCTGGATCCCAAAGTTATATATTGGATCCCTCACTCCCTCAGCAAATCAGTTGGGGACACTCTAGGGAAAGTATCAAGATCTTGACACCTCCTGAGGTATCAAGATCTTGATTCAATGTGGGCAGAGCCTGCCATAGGTGTCAAGATCTTGATCCAATGTGGGCGGAGCCTGCCATAGCCTAAATGCTTAAGTATCAAGAACTTGATCCCATTTCGGGCAATTTTTACAAAAAACACTTAATTGCAGTAGAAAGCTTTTAGGTGCAGCAACTGGAAGCTGGACTAGATGCAAAATTGCAGTCTCTCATAATTTAGACCACCTAGGACATGAATTAGACCCTTTTTGGCTTAAACTCACTTTGCACAATAGGTTAAGAACCTTAAGGTTCTTAAAGGGAATTGTTCACCTTGAAAAAAACAAGAAAAAGTTCAGAAATGATGAAGAGAAGCAAGAAATTAAATATTATATTACTAGTAAGTCAAAGAAACCTATATTTACGCGGAAAAAGCAAATTAAAATGCCAATTTATTTTGGTGATAATTCATATTTTTTCCAAAGTAATGCCGAAATCAGCTGGCTGAGAAGCATGCAACGTATGATTTTAGTAAGGACGTGTCGTTTATACATGGTGGTACTTGCCCAAAGTTTACTTGTTGAAGATGCCGCGAAAATAAAAACGCTTTTGAAAATTCATCAGCATTACTTCCTTTAAGAAGGTATTCGTCACGATGAGATTTAACTATGAAAGTTGTAGTGTCCGCCATTGTCGCTCACTGTCCGTGCCTATGGGGCGGCTGTCTGGGATTATGTGTCACAAGGTCATGCCGGGCGGCCAATCAAACAGCGGCACGTGCAAGGTGGGGTTCGGTGAGTGGGGAGGGGACAGATCAACCATTTGTATGCAAGCCTGGAACGTTCAGGCCAGCGCTGAACGCTACGCATACGCTACAGAACGTTGTTTAGAAAAATGTTTATAGAAGATTAAACATCCAAAATCATATGTAAAGCATTACCTGACAAAGTTCATCTTGCAGTAAAAAAAGAATGAGGTATGAAACAGTATGGTTTTTGTCCAGCACTTACACTTTCCCCAAGTCTTTACGTCAGTCTGTGCGTCATAATCATAGTCAGCTCAGCCAAAATCAGCCAATCAGTGATGGGAGTTATCCGGGTATAAACCCGGTCCTGGACTTTTAGGACTGAATATTAAAATAATTAAGGAGGTCTGGAAAATGTGAAAGCGTCAACAAGTCATTTTCGAGCATGGCGCCACAACTTGGCTATCTCAACTCAAAACCTAATGTTAAAGGTGAACTATTCCCTTTAAATTAATGTGCAAAGTGAGATTTAGCAAAAAAGGGTCCAACTTGTGTCCTAGATGGTCTAAATTATGAAAGACTGTGCAATTTTACATCTAGTCCAGCTTCCAGTTGCTGCACCTAAAGCTTTCTACTGCAATTAAGTGTTTTGTGTAAAATTGTCCAAATAGGATTCTAAGTTCTTGATACCTAAAACATAAAAGCCTTATGGTCAGACTCCGCCCACATTGGATCAAGATCTTTACAACCTATGGCAGGCTCCGCCACCCATTTGGATCTTGATACCTCAGGAGTGTCAAAAGATCTTGATACCTTTCCCTAGAGTGTACCAACTGAATAATCCATGAAGATTTAGGATCCAGTGGATCCTTCTGCATACAATTCATGAAAGTATAATATCCTTCTGGATCCCTGACATAGAATGCTTAGGATCTGGGATCTCAGTGGATCTCTAATTAAATACAAGCCTTTGATCTTGAAACACAAGATGCAGGGACAAAGATGGCAGGAATGACATCAAAAATTTGTGTTTCTCTATTGTTGTGTATCTAGTATGTACTAAGTAGATTATTAAAACCTGCAAGTTACCTTGTAAGTTGTACCTATTAGCCAGACTGCAAAGTGTGGCACAGGAGTCGACGAGGCGCACCAGCCCATGGCGAAAATCCACACCAACCCAGACCAAGCAGGCCAAAAATTTGCTTGTCTGCATGAGACTAACCGAAGATTCACACCAACCCATCAATACCAGTAAAATGCCTTTATTGGGTCTGAAACCGAGAAAACATTTCTTTAGCACTAGTTCTTAATGTGAAAAGTATGTTAAGTTAATCTACCCTGTGTGACTGTTGCCCGCAGTGCAGCATTGGCACCGCATCATTACTGGTCCGCACTGCACCCTATCAAATCCGCACTGCACCAAATCTGCACCAGCTTCTCTAAATCCGCACTAGTCAGGGCGGGCCTGCACCAAGATCCAGGCACTGTCTGGTGGCACATTTAAAAAACTATATATAGAGTGAATTATATTTATGAATCAAAAGTTGGGAATGATTGGACATGGATATCAATAAACATGGATATCAATATCTTGTATTGTCATTTCAGTTTGGAAAATGACTAGGGCTGTGATTTCAATGTGATTGCATACAATAAAGAGACTTAAGTTTATAACGATACAAATGACTTGAGTCTCAAAATTGAAAAATATTCGAAAGAAAAAGGTCACTATATTTCGGCACAAACCTTCATCGAAATATAATGACCATATAATTCATCGAGATATAATGAAATATAATATAATGATATAATGATAATAATAATGAAATATAGTGACCTTTTTCGAATATTTGAATTTTGAGACTCAAGTTCATTGTATCGTTAGTATCTATTAATTATGCCAAGTCTCAAACAAGGGTTAAACTTAATTTATGAAAGACTTAAGTTTGTCATGGATACCCATTACTACAGCCAGTACATAACATGCTGTAGCAAGTTATATTCAAATACTGCAAACAAAGTTACAAAGTTAATGCATCAGGAGAGAGGATGTTCACAATTATATTTGTATTTAAATCACAAACAAGCTACCAATGTTTGTCCCACAGTGCACGAAATATTACAAAACATAACTATTTCGTTACTACACATTTTCCAGAGACTATTTTGTACCGTTTATTTATTTATAATGTATCTTACATAATAATATTATATTGGAACACAAATTTTCCAGATGATCACAAGTGTTGGGTGTTAACCCGCCATTGGCTGGGGGGGGGGGCGGGGCGAAAAACGCACCCCCCTCAGGGATTTTCACAATAGCTCACAAACGAATAGCGCTATGAACGCCAAACTTTGGGTACCTTATCCTACATCAATTTGGCGTCTTCAATGCATTTTTTTTTAATCGTCGAAATTTTTTCAAATTATATCGGATTTAGTGATGTCACTACACACCACTTTGGCGCAAATATCAGCTAAGCTCTAACAGGGCGGCATGTGACCTTAGTTGTCGGCCCGCCCTTAAACCCCAATCATCATCATCATAAGCTCTAACAGGCTGTAAATAGACCATTCCTTAAGCAAAAAAAAGCGCCAAAGATAGCAAATTGCACAGGGGTTAAGAACATGGCTATCTCGGATTTTTCGAAAGTTTGATTTTGACCCCCCCAAAAAGAGTAATAATTTGGAAAAATGCCCACAAAATCAACATTTTTCAAAATTTTCAAAACCGGAAGATATGTAAGAGAACCACATATTGTACATTACCCAAACTCGAATTTCAAAGCCATATTCTCTATTTTGAATCACATGGAATGCTCCCCAAGTTATGATTACCTCATGATCGTCATTTTTTGAAAGTACGTTTTGGGGACTTTTATTCGACCAGATAACATAAAAAAATAAAGGTACACTTGTGTTTCTGAGACAAAACTGGGATTATATTAAATGATTTTTTTAGGATTTTATATTTATACCACTTCCAAATTTGACCTCTTATGACCTGACCTTGACCTGTATATCGGGTCAAGATCTGCAAATGCTGCTATAATCGAGTTATTTTGTGGGTAAGATTACCCATAATAATGTGTCGCATGATCTCTTTCAAATAGTGAACCTGATTTGACCTGAATTTTAAGTTCACTTGTAACCTTACCTTTGCTTGCAATTTCACTTTGCTTTTAAGGAGAGATGCACTTATACATTTGTAAAGCACTTTGTCGATTTTCGTCTGCAATATACGGCTTTGGTATGGGAAATATGGCTCAAAAACTGAAAGAACTAACATTTGACCTTTGACCTGACTGTGACCCTGACATATGACCTTATTTTATAAAATTTCGGAGTACGCTTAGAGTTGATCTCGTTGAGAGATTTCGATTCCGTCTTGCGCGTCTCGCTGCGATTATTGGTTCGGGAGATAACGAGGGGGGGGGGCGTTTTTCGCCCCCCCCAGCCAATGGCGTTCGGCTGAGACCCCAGCCAATGCCGGGTTAACTCAACATGATCGTGTATCTAAATGCACAGATTAAATAAACAATTTTCAAAGTAAGCTGGGGACAGCACCCGCAACACTAGAGTAAAACTTCAATGAAGCAATTTTAACATAATCAAACCTGAACTAACCTAACATCACTTGTAACCATTAAGTCTGATCAGGATAAAACCTAAATAATATTGTAGCCATTAAGTCAGATTAGAGACAAAACCTAAAAACAGGTGTATATTTTCCCACTTTCAGAAAGGTGAAACGTTCCCATTGCTTAGAGCATATTTACATGTAAGTGTTAGTGGGTCTCCTTTCACAATTTCAAGTACTTATCCACTTATGAGGAAACAAGTATTTATTTCCCCTTTCTTAGAGATCTCTATCGTTTGACTGTTTTTGTAACACGATTTATTATTATTATATATATATATATATATATATATATATATATATACAAATTTAGTCAGAATGCTTTGTATGAATGGCTTCCCGAGGTCAGGCATCGCGCTAAGCAGGGCTTTGTTTGTGCTTGCCAGAACCTCACCACCCGATTGCGCAAATTCCTGTTGGGCCAGCCAGAATTAAGGAAGACGAAAAGTTTTACCTGGTGCCCGACATGCCTTGGGACACAGCGGTCCGCCCCGCTCGCTTACGTCAACCTGTCCTTGGCTTCGACGGCTGCCACCCGGCGCAGGCCAGCCCAGTCAGGACAGTAATAGCGAGCGCCGAAGCGACTCGAACCCAGGCTGCCACTACCGGGATAGGTCAGAAGACCAGTACTCTCCCACTTAGCTACAGGGGCGGACAAAGCTTCAGACAAAGCTTTAAGTAATGCAATATTTTTGCTTCAATGCCAGAGGAAATGATGAAAAAATAACCAAAGCATTGCTGGTTTGGGTTAGAGTTTAAGTTGCATACCCAATGATATCTCCAGATTTTTAAATTCAAATGAATGAAATCCGGCTCTTAATGACCAATGCGAGTGTGCCTACTCGCATTGGTCATGTGAAGTTGTTGACACTAGTCTGTAGAACAGATTTTTCTGAATTTAGCCATATACTTCATTTCGTCTCGTCTCGCTCGCAAATCTTGCCGAAAAGTTGTACCAGAGTCAACTCTCTCGCGCGCAAGATAGTGACCAGCGATTCTGGAGCGAGATATCGCCGCGAGTCCGCAGCGGAGCTGCGATATACGAGCGGAAAGTGCTGCGTGTATTTCAATGGGAGTTGCGAGACGCGAGTTGTACGCGAGGGTGCTGTGTTTCAGCCTTTAGACAAAGTTATATAGTTTTCCCTTACTTTTAAAAAATTTGTCAATATTCATTCCGTCATTGTTATGCTGTTGTATCACATCATACAGTCAGATAATTTTGCATGAGTTTGGCTGGATGGTTTAAATGATTATAGTGAGCATTGTACTCCACAGTTGAATATTGTTCAAGTTCATTGTCATCAATTAATTTATAAAAAAACATATCTGAATTTTGCTTGTCATCAGTGTGAACTGCAAACAAATTACTTGTGGATTTCGAAATTGTATAACCTGCTGTAATGGGTGTGTCATGCCTTTAATGGACTTTTGTGAAATGTGTGATCCTGCACATGCAATTTCAGAACATTCGGTTACTATTACATTCACTGTTTTCTGTATCTGTGTGTTCATGACTCTGTATCGGTATTCGGCTGTATGAAATTTGCTGAATACACTCTGAAATCTGTTGCAGTGTTTGTTACATCTCTGCATTCTGCCAGCACTCGTCTTCACCATGGTCCGTCGTACCCCGGAGCGGCGGCCCCGCGAGTCCTCCGTCTCCTCCTGGCCGAACCGTGAGCAGCAGATGGCGTCTCCGGGCGCGTCTCCGTCCCCGATGGCGTCTCCGATGGCGTCTCCGCTCGTCTCGCCGGGCGTCTCTCCGGCCGGCGCTGTCCGCCGCTCGCCGCGTAAATCGTCGCGGCCGCTGCGCACGCCTCAGTTCGCCGTAGAGGACGACCCAGCCGTGCTGGCCCGCCGGCAGAAGCAGATCGAGTACGGCAAGAACACGCTGGCCTACCAGCAGTACACGGCGGCGGTGCCGAGCGGCCAGCGGCTCGGCTACCACCCGCGCACCCCCGTCAAGCGCCGCGTGCAGAGCCGCCGACGCTGGGACAACGCCGTCAAGTGCTGGCGCGTGCACCTGCACTACTGGAACGACCCGACGAAGCTGTCGGAGCTGCGCAGTCAGGAGTCGGCGTCGGATACGTCCTCGGTGGTGTCTGATCTGGCCGAGAGGGATGCTGCGGCGCCTGTGGTGGGGGAGGAGGAGAAGAGTGGAGGTGTTGCTGAGGGCGCGGTGATGGAGGCGTGTGCTGGTGGTGCCACAGGAGTGGAGGAAGCAGAGGGTGACGCGATTAAATGGGCTGATGATGTGGAGGGGCTGGCGATGGAGATGGCGGGTTAGTGGGGAGTGCGAGTGGGAGAGGAAGTGCGAGCCTTCGGTGGCGGCGTCACGGGTTGTGGATAAACTCAGACTGCAGTCGCCGAGTGAGTGAATCGCTCTGAGATTGTCCGCAAGAGCACGCGACTCCCTGAGAGACGAGGTCGTGTCGAACCTTGTGAATGAAGCTGTTGG
Source organism: Semibalanus balanoides (assembly GCA_014673585.1). NCBI lineage: Eukaryota > Metazoa > Arthropoda > Thecostraca > Balanomorpha > Balanidae > Semibalanus > Semibalanus balanoides. Next base: position 21,386 of record VOPJ01009752.1, read on the forward strand.
GCATGAGAGGGAAGTTTCGCAGGTCAGCTGAACGTTTTGTTTCTTCTCGACATCGCCAGCCGGCTATGAGGACCATACAGATGATCTCGACAGCGAACTGCGACGGTGTAAGGACCAGAATGTCAGTCATGTGTGCTTCGGTCAGAGACCACTTGTGCAGGATGACGAACTTGAGACTGGACGCCGTCTGGAGGACTGGTGACTCGATATCGAGTGATCTGTATTCTGTTTGGCCATGCCGACATGAATTCTAGAGCCAATGACGTAGATGTCTGAAGAATGTGTGTGCATAACGTGCGAACCAAAGTATGCTTAGTGGTGAGTGGTGATGGTACAAAAATGGACGTGCGATTTTTGCCTGTCTGATTTGTACGATGCGTACAAGAGACGTATGTTGGACTCGATCGCCGTTGTCGCCTTTTGCGCGTTCTCGTGTTTTCAGGAACTTTCGTCCTATAGCGTCCATTTATTATCGCACTACTTAGGTCAGAGAAAGAACTTGTTCTGTGATGCATGCCTGGGTTATTACCAGTTTGCGAGATTTCTGTTAGTTGGTCGCAGTTCATATGTCTTTTACAAATAATCGTGCGCAACTTGTGCCAATAAAATGACATTCTGAATCGTGCTTTTGGAGGGAAGTTTTCTGCATTTTATGGTAGCAGCTATTGCATACATTCTCGTGTCTCATTCTCGAACAATATCTGAAGATCACGGCTATTTATAAGAACACAAAATGTATGGCAAGTCGTCAGGCGGACTCAGTCATAAGACGGCTAACTTTGGTCAGGTTTGGTTGTATCACAATCGTAAATCGATGTTGAAGGGGCTCGCTTCCACTCTTTGAACCTTTTCACACTAGTAACTAGAATAATCTGAACTGCTTTTGCCTTAAATGAGATGGCGATGTGATGGGAGTGCGATTATATTGAAAAGTCGTGCGATATCAAATTTGTATCGTCAGCGGTACATATATCCCCGAGAAGCGAACACTTGCAATGTGTCGAGTACGCAGTCTGATACTTGTCAGGTTAAGACGATAAGAACCATAAGACCATGTCCTTGAGGCTTGATCATACAAAGCCTTATCCTGTCCACCTGACCTCACCCTAATGACCTGACCTTACTCTGATGACTTGACCTTTATCAGATGACCTGGTGACTTGACCTTACTCTGATGACCTGACCGCTCAGGTGACCTGGACTCATCCCTATGACCTGA
>VOPJ01009753.1:0-31128 GCA_014673585.1 Semibalanus balanoides
GATGACCTCCTCCCGACCGGATGCACCTGTCTCGAAAAATGCTGGCTATGCCCCTGATGGGGTTAAAAGTGACCTCTTATTTGACCGGGAAATAAAATAGGTCCAATTTCCTTTGGCACGAATTCAGAAAAAAAAGTCAACTTTCTTGGGGGGACGTCCCTCTCCGATTTTTAAACTGTGTGGACGCGTCCCCCGTCCCCCCGCCGCCGACGCCCATGCCCAAAACTTTAAGTGCAAAGAAATGACTCAACGATATATGATTTAAAATTACCTCTAATTTGACCTAATCATAAATTAAGTTCCATATCCTTTGGGACGAATTCAGCAAAAAAAGAGTAAAGTAAGTCAACTTTCCTGTTGGGACGTCCCCCTTCAATTTTTTAACTGGGGGGACGCGTCCCCCCCGTCCCCCCGTCTCCGACGCCCATGGATTGAAGGACCTCCTTCCCCCAACAAATTATGTATGAAAAACTCTACGGATTTCGGCCGCTTAATCTTGTGATGCACATTTTTGTCTTCAACTTTTGATGAGCTGGTCTGAGCTGGATTGGACCAGGACCTCAGGACCCCAAAGAAAGGCCCATGAACCAGGCACGTAACCAGGATTTCGTCCGGGGACGGCGTCTCCAAAGGGTCTCTACCAGACACGTAGCCAGGATTTCGCCCAGTGGGGGTGCCTCGAGAGAGCCCATTCCCGAGCGTTGAAAGGGCCCAGTTGAAACGGATGAAAAGGTCTGCTCCCTCCGTGCCTCCGTACTGGTGAGAAACCCATTTGGCATGTTCATGGGCCCTTCTGACCCGCTCAGGGGCCCTTTCTATTTATCAGGGCCCCCTCTGACCTGCACAGGGGCCCTTTGAACTTCTCAGGGGCCCTCTGGTCTGGCTAAGGGCCTTCCAGCCTGCTCAGGCGCCCCTTCGACCTGGTAAGAAACTGCGCTGGCTGCTCGTTTTTTTTAAGGGATTATACGGGTTTTTCCCAGAATAATTGAGTTACATAGTAACTACTTATAGAGAGGTGGTAGAAAGGCACGGTTACCAACATTTTTTCTGGAAAATGCACTTCTACGTAAGGACGTTCCAAAGGCTCGGTGATGCACCCGTACTTTGCAGTACTTGCTGAGGTATACACTAAGCCGTTCTACTTAAGCCCGGGCCCAAGCGCCGCCCAAGGATAGAGATATTAAAAAGTGGTGGACAGTAATCCCGATCAAGTACTCGTTATCAGATACAAGTCTTGAAAAAGTCTAAAGTTTAAACGCTGATAATTGCTGAAATAATGGATTAAATGAGCAACGAGGTCACTCTCATATGTCTTAAACGTGTTTTAACCACATACAGGATACAACTGCAAAAGAGTGCATTTCTTTCAGACGGAAACCCGTATAATCCTTAAGAACAGAACAAGAACACTACGCTTGCTGGCTTTTTGCCCACCAACATGCCTCAGGGCCCTCCGAACTGCCCAGGGGCCTCCTACGACCTCCCAGGGGCCCTCTGTTGCTGGCAGAGGGACCATTCGACGTGTTAGAGGCCCTGTGAATCTTTCACAGGGCCCCCTGAACACGCCTCGAATGGGCCCCTTGCCACACAGAGGGCCTGTGACCCGCTCAGGGGGCCTTTGGCTATCCAGGGAGCCATCTTGACAGCAAATGCTCTGTGAACATCAAGCCTTTGGTCAACCAGAGCGGCCCCCTGGTGCCTAAAGAACCTCTGGAAGTGCTCTAAAGTCTTAAAAGTACTACGCTCGCCGTATCCTTACCCATGATACTGCGACTTCGCGCGTCTCGTCCGGTCATTTTCGGCGCGCGCAGCGCGCTCGTAAAGGGCCTGCCGTTCCAAGGGGGAGGGGGGGGGGTACGGAGACACCACCGCCCGACAGTTGGGGATGGAGGCATTCTGAAGTTTCATTTTTCATGCAACGCCATAGGCCTGATGTTAAAATCCGTAAATGTTTGGGGCGACACGTCCCCCGTCCCCCCAGTGGGCGGAGCCTCCGGGGGGGGGGGGGCGCTCGCGCCTCCTTGGCTACGGTGCCCTGTCTTGTCCCACTATTAGCTCTTCGGTCCAGCAAGCTGGGCACCGCTGGAGCAGCTTCCGGGTGCCGATATCCGCGTCATTCCGTTCGCATCGCCTTTTTTGCAACTCGGCAGGCTAGCTAGCTTTACATGAAGCATGCTTGAAAGTTATTGTTTTATGAAGGGAACAGGTCCTGACTCCTGGGGCCAGGAATTACCTCTAGGAGAGCCTTTGCCAGACTTAATGAAATTACTTTATTCATTTTCCTAATTTGTATAAGCAATATCGAAACCTGTGTTATGCCGCGAAGCGGCGCGACTTTTTTTCTGTGAATGTGGCAAGCAGGCACGTAGCCAGGATTTTGCTCAGGGGGGGGCACGTCGGAAAAAATATCATTATATCTAGTATGAAATCACATTTTGCTCCTCAGCCATAGTTGCTGACAGGGGGGAGGGGGGATTTTAGAACGAATCTTCATTATCTAGTGTGATTTTTCGCTCAGGGGGGGGGGGTATGCCCCGTGCCCCCTTGGCTACGTCCCTGGCAAGAGACTTAAGAAGAAGCTGGCCGGATTGGCCCCTCTTGTATTTTGAGTTTTGACTGCTTAGGCTACTTTTACGATAAATTGTTATATTTCCCCGAGTAGGTACCAGACTCACCATCTTAGTACCAAATACATATAGTACTAAATCAGTTCCGTTTTGCTTTTGAATAATGTAGGTATTCACTGATATCCTTTGGGGGGCAAAATATATGTTGGCCCCCTTCTATTTCGCTTTGGGGGCATGGGCCATGGCCAGATTGGCCCCTCTTGGATCCGCCCCTGCCAAGATTGACTCACGTTATAGAGCCTTGGGCTCACGGTTCAGGAAGCTGTATTTGAAGGACGCGCTATTTCGGTGCAATATTACCCCTACCTTGTCCCAGATTCTAGCTGCCAGATATTTGGCAGCTGTGCGGCAATACAACTGCGCTGTTACTCGCCGCAAGCCAGTTCGTTTACTTCATCGGCTGGCTTCGTCGGTCGCGGAGTCAGTTGCGAAAATGGGTTCGATCGTGCGGGGTGTGCTGGTGAAGCAGGCGTTTTCGAAGTGTGGCAGGAGGCAACATAAGAAGTTGCTTGAAAAACATGGCAATGGATGCCTGGCTTCTTGCTTGCGACTGGAGCAGCTCAACACCCAGGCTCCGTTCGACGAGAAAACGGTGGCGGACATGATGCATAACAGGGATCCTCAGCCAAGGTTACGTTTAACGGAAGAAACTGCGCGGAGCCTGGCCAACAACTTTACCTCCGAAGATAGACAACTTTTGCTGAAGGAAATTCAGCAAATAAAAGGCGATGAAGATATCAGGGAATTTGCAGGTAAGACAAGTTCATAACTTTCGGTTTGAGATTGGACTAATGTTTGGAACCACCTGTTAAGTTGAAGTGGCCAACGAATTAAATGAATGGTGAATGAAAACCACCTGTTACATGCATTGAAAGAATGACATGATGGTAGTGAATATATGTTGCAGATGATGTTATTGCATGTTTGCCTATTGCTGTGTTCAATCTCCTGAAGCTTAAGTATTTACCTTACCTTAAGTAAAGATACTTATTTGCTCAGTCATGTGATTGCTGTGAGTTTTGTGTGTGTGGAGTAAATATATACCTCTCTCTCAAAGGTCATTAATGTACCCTTTTGAGTATTGAGACTCGAGTATTAAGCTTAAAGTTGTGAGCATGGGTGGGTAGACTGGGCTTATTTTGGGCTCACTTCTTGGATGATCAAGGTTGGTCAATGGTCAAGCAGCTTAGGTATGGAAGGTTGCAGCCCAGTGTTGGTCTAATTTATTTTTGAAAGCAATGTTGGAGCTTACCATGAGCACACTTCCTCAGGGATGTGATTCCGGGGAGTGACAACTTTGTTTGAGAACAACTTGCTCCTGATCAGGAATTTGAGTGTTGACCTCCTTTTTTAATTTGGAAAGTTTTCCAAGTTATCTCATTGCTGTTTTCACACTAGCAAGCTAATATGAATGTATTCTGAGGCAAGCATATGATTTTATGTATTTTGCAGCCTGTTAAACTGTGCTCAAACTACCCCTTTACCCTTTGCTTACACTGCAGTCCATTTACTACAGGTCCGCTGCGCAGAATCCTGCTTATCAGAACACCATGGTGGGGTGTCAACAAGATGCTAGGTCAGCCTGCCCGTCTAGAATGTGATAACAACTTTATGTTTGGTGAAGCTCTTGCTGGTCCTAACTTTTACATACTTTCAGCTAACTTCGTATGGTGTACAAAATGTGACAAGCCTTGACCATGGCTGGTGATAGCATGACTGAGGCTCAAATAGGGTTTTGCCATTTTTTAATTAAAAAAATACATAAGTGAAATTTGACCACATGTTCTCTTGATGAAAACTGTAATTGCTTCCAAATCATGGATGCTGTATGACAGCAATCACTGTTCTTAAGCCAATATAATCAACTTGGGCATCAAATAATCCTTGTAGTTCTGGTGCCTCTAAGCCCCAATCATCATCATTATCATAATCAGTTTTAAGGTGCTATTAAGCTGCCAAAAGAAATTGAATATTTCATCAACATTATATGACTGGAATTTGCACATACTTTGAGCAACAATTCAATCCTGGTGCAAGCATCTTGCTGGCAACCTTGTCAATTGTCATACTTGTCAACCTCGTTCATAGGCTTAACCACTAGACGTGTGAGTTTAATTTTTGCATCAAACCCTGCCGCAAAGCAGACAAATGGACTTTTTATTTTTACTTGCTGTGACTAAGCCTTGACAGTACCTAGCCAAGATCAGACTAGTTTTGTAGACCATTACTCTGTTGTTGACTTGACATTTGTTGGCAGGCTCTCTTACCAACCTGTGCATTGCCAGCCCCCTGGTGTGAGACCTTAACTAATACTATTGTGCCTGTTCTGCAGGTTCGAGTAACTCCATTATTCTTGCTTGTCACAGGTTCTCAGTGTTGTTAGTGATGTGTGTTGCCTGTTTGTGGTGCTGCCATCTCAGGAATACCTGCTCTATGTCATGATGTACCTCCCTACATGTTTCAGAGATCTGGTCTATTTGTGTGATGTTTCAGTAGTCTGGCGTTGGTCTGTAGTAGTTGTGTAGTCTGTTTTGCATGCTGGTGTAGTTTTTGACTGCCATCTACTGTGAGGTGTTGCATGGAATCTGGTGTTGAGGTGTTGCATGGAATGATACCTATTGCCTTTTATCCAGAGGTCAGCAGTGTCGGTGTCTGCACGCTGCTCTGGACCCTGTGGTTTTCTCCAGAGGTCAGCAGTGTCTGCACGCTGCTCCGGTCGTTCCCGGCGGTGTTGGGCTGTAGCTGCAGCAGTGTCTGTGATGCGTATGTTGCCTGTGTCTGAGCGCTGTCAATCTCTGCACTCATCTGAGTGTTTCCAGTTTGCTCTTGTCGCGTGTCTCCGGTCCGCCGTCGCGCTCTCTGTACTGTAGTGACGCCTGCCACCCGTGCTGCCGTAGGTTCCCTGGCCAGCCTGCGCTGGCGGAGTCGGTTCGGCCGGCCGGCCAGCATTGGCACCTCCTCCGATCCCACTGGTCGCTTCTGCCTCATACCCAGCAAGTGGCTCAAACAGCGGCTCGGTGAGTGCGATATAGGGGACACGAGGGAGAGAACAGTGGACAGAATAATAGGGAAACGGCGGAAAGTGGCGATACAGTCCGGAGAACGGCGGAAGGGAGTGCCGATATATAGGGGAACGGCGGAAGTGCGATACAGCGAGAACGGGAGTGGCGAATATAGGGGGAACGGGGCAGCGTGGCGACCTACAGGGAAATCTACGGGAGTGGCGAATACAGCCAGGGAACGGGGAGCTAGGCAAGACTACAGGGGAACGGGGCAGTGGCGATACAGAAGGGAACGGGACGGACAGTGGGCCGATACGGGGAACGGGGGAAGTGGGCGAATAACAAGGCGGAACGGGATAGAAGTGAGCGATAACAGAGAGGAACGGGGAAAGTGGCGGATCACAGCGGAGAACGGAGGAGCGATACAGAGGGGAACGGGGATGGCGCGATACAGGGGGAACGGAGATCGGCGATTACAAGGAGAACGGGGAAGTGGCGATAACAGAGGTAACCGGGGAAGTGAGCTATTATAGGGGACACGGGGAAAGTGGCAGAATACAGAATTGGGAACGGGGAGTGGCGATATAGGGGACTCGGGTAAAAGTGGCGATTACAAGTGGAACGGGAGTCGGCGAAACAGAGGAGAAAACGGGAGTGGACCGATACAGGGGACTGGGAGTGGCGATACAGGGGAACGGGGAGTGGCGATACAGGGGAACGGGGAGTGGCGATACAGGGGAACGGGGAGTAAGTATGGCACAGGCGGCACAGGAGATGCTCGACGGAGGCGGGACGGGGAAGGCCAACGCCGCTCGGTTGGCATCGTCACCGGGATGGTTTAAAGGTCGGTATTGGATGATTGGTGGGAGTTGGCTGGGCGCTCCTGAAGTGTGTAGGTGGGGCTGCAGGTTGGGTGGAGTTTGATGCATCGTTTGCGGTGCTCAAAACGTTCGAATTGGGGAAGACATTCAGCAATGCGGCCAGTGATTTAAACAGTGTTCAATGCAGTCACATTATATGTGTGTTCTGTCACTATTTCACTGCTCAGTGGTTGCCCTGAAAGTCGAGTGGGGTGCTTTAACGTTTCTCATTCAATTTGTGGGACGTCCCGGTGCCGATTGGACACCAGAATAGAATCGCACGTCCGGCACTAATGTCAAGAAGCTGGTATCTTCACTTGTTTACAAAGTTCCGGAGATCACGAAGCCAATCCTAATGATTTACACATGTGCTACCATACGTCACCACGCGACGAGAGGTCGTCTTGGCGAGAGATCAGAGGCCGGGGCTCAGGTCCAGCATTGTTTGGGCGCGAGTGAAGCGACACGAACAGATGGCTGGTCATTATAGGCAGCCGTGTTGAGGCCGTTTCAGTAGGAAACAGCATCGCCTGTTGTGCTAAAAGACCGATTTTCGGTGTACTGTGAGGAGTGATAAACTGGAACAGGTGGAGGTGTGATGCTAACATGTTGCTGTAATATGGAATAGGCCCGTGGTGCTAAACTTAGCACGCCGCACGGTGTGACTGGATTGGGGACAGGGCCGACCCGGCCGGCCCTCCTGTGTCATCAGGCTACCTCCATTGCCACCCACCGCGTCTAGCTGTGCCCTGGCCCAGCGATCGAAACCCCGCCCCCGACCCTCTGTTATTCCTGGAGCTATTTCCGCTGCACCCCGTCTCACTGCTCTATATAATCTCCCCCTCTCTCCCGCTGTGTCGCGACCCGACAAGCGTCACATGTGCCGACCCCGACCCAGTACTAGAGGCTATTTCCGTGCAGGATGATCCCACTCCCCACGTAATGAGGGGGAGGGGCGACAGACGGCAGGTGCGTGCAGAGCCGCAGTCAGCCGGACAGAATGCAACATCCAACCTTCACCCAGGTATCGCAAGCTGCATCTGCGCGCGTCAAGCCGACGAGTGTGCCAACATCCAATCCGTCAGTGTGTTCGAAAACACACCCGGACGCCGAGCGAGAAGGGAGAGCCCCAGCTGAATGGGGTGTGGCGGCATGGGGATGATGTCGGTGGGTTGCGTCATAGCGTTGCACATCTAGGCGCAGGTGATTGAACTGTATACTTAAGCATGGTGGAGATGTTTAATAGAACTGCTGCCAGGTTTGCGGAATTGTGGTCTGATTGCTATTGCAAAAAGGAAGAAAATAGTGTCTCAATCTTGCTAAGATAGTGTGCGAACTTCAAACGACCAAGCAGTCGTTGCACGCATATAAACCCCTCTTACTGTCGAAGGATGAGACGAGGGGCGGAGCGAATCAAGCAACCACCCCCTTGACGGTTATTATCGCCGTGGCGTCATTCATAACATCAACTTACAGAAATTCTTCAAAGAATTGCTGGCACAATTCACAACATTTAAGCGCAATCGACAATGTGTACTTTTTTTCCAAAATTGAAATTATTAGGAGGGGTCAAGGTACAGTTTATTTAAGAGGGGGCTGTTACGAGGCCGTTTTGACAACAACAATCTTGCATGGTAAGCACTCAGTGGAGAGTTGTAGTGTTCAAAGAGAAGCGTTAGAAAAAAAACAAGTTATCGGATAGAGGAAATGACCTTGTTTTAATTCATGACTATCTCCGAAATTTCGAAATTTTGAATTTTTTGAAATCACCACAATCTTTTGAAAGCATTATTTTTTTCTTCACAAAATGAGCGTTTCTTAATTCGAAGACGTTTCAAGAAACAACCGGGTTGTATGTGAGAGAAAACATTGCCAGAATAATAATGTTAAGTTCAAAAGTGTCAGAGTGATTAACCTAATTCATTTGATGACCTGATTACAAGGTCAAATGCTAACCTTCCAATATAAGATTATATGGTGAAAATGAAAACACGAGGGTTTAAAACATTGCATCAATCCACATATATTTCGAGTATCTGTATCTTAGCCATTCTGATGAAAAGGATGAAATCCTCTCTTTAGTCCAGTGAACCTTTTGAAAAGGTCATTCAGCGGTCACCAACACGTTTTAATCAATCAATCGATTGACAAAAACGTTCATAGAGACTCACAAATGTTCTCAAAATGTCATGATCCTCGTCAATACGCGTCTTTTGGTTATACATTTTTGCACCGACTTACTCACCTTGACTTGACCTTAACCTTGACCGGGGGGTCAAATTTTCGATCCTTGACAAATGTTGTATTATTGAAACCGCAATGCGAAAGAAACACGATGTTACCAAAATAAGTGCTTGTTATACTTTAGATAAAAAGTTATTAACGAACAAACAATTTTGCTGAAAATAAAACAAGGTTTTTAAATTTGATGGCACCTCTAACAGTCCCAAAACCATGGACACTGAGGTCATTTCTTGATGTTATTTGCCGAATGACCAATAAAACCGCTCTTACAGTGATCTTTTTGGAGATCCTCCTTAGCTGTCATAGTACCGAGATATAGGTCAGGTTTTCCAATGAAAATATCATGATATTTAGACAAAAATAAATTTCTTGATTGAGTCATTTGAACCTTGAAGATAATGACCAAGCTCACCACAAATTTGACCACAAAATTGGAGTCATTGTCGAACCTTAGTCGACACCAAGTTTTATGTTGCTAGCTCTTATGGCAGCGGATATCTGAAGGGGGGGGGGGGGCGATAAAGCACCCCCCCCCCGGACAGATTCCAATAATAACTTTTCATCCCTCCGGCAAATAAGGGTATAAATCATTAACAAATAAGTCCCGGTGCGGCCTTGTTATGGCATTCGAGTATTGATACTTGTCATTACGTGTTTCTGCTATATTAAATCCAGCAATGCAACTTACACTCTCGCAGTATTGTAGTTTTACGTATTAGTTGGGAATGTAGCTTAAAGCTGGTACTATGCAGAGCCTCGACCGTGAAGCATTCAGGCTTTCTCGTCATAAGCCGCTACTTTTTCCCCGCTCTGTTGGACTGACGTCAAACGGTGACGCCATTTCTATGACACTGTCAGTTAACCCGTAGTTACATAACGAATGAACTCCCCAGACCACTTGTTACTAGGTCAGGGTGCAGACTGCGCGGGTTTCCCGTTAACTGTCGGATTTTTCGTCATTGCTGTTTCGTCCTGTCTCGTTATGTCTACATATACGTTTGTATTCAGATGAAGTATAAGCGCCATATAACCACAAAAGTTGCGGCGACCTAAAATCCCAATACACTACAAGCGTATACACCATCAACAAATACACCACCAAATACACCACAAACGTATAATGCGAGTACAATTCTCGTTGCGCTATTTCTTCAATATATTATAATTAACATTATAAATGGGAACATTCTTAAGATTCGCTCTATTCTCATTTCTTCAATACCGAAATTGTTCGTATTAAATAGTCTTATTTTGAATTTATGTGGTCGACAATTACGCTGTACCTTTGCTTGTGCCAAATTGACGCTGTATGACAGCATTTTCCAATGTATCTGCAATCTTCAGGCATCATATTCATCACAAGTTTATGTTAAGTTCAAAGTCAATTTACCCGTAAATACCATTCTTGTGCTGGGGATCGGGGTTCGAATCCCGGTTGGACCCTGTGTGTAGGGCGTAATCTGGCCACCATTATACCTTCCTTAGAACTCGGTGAGCGTTGCCGATGGCATATGATCGTCGCATTTGCGACATCATAAACCCCAAATAACGACGACAGCTCTGAATAGCATTGCATATTTTATGTTCGGTGATCAAAGCTTCCAACTATACCCTGCTATGACATTAACGTTTTCGTTCACTTATATTCACACCGAATTGCCTAATTACACCTTCAAATTATCAAACGAGTTATGAACAGTTGTCCTCAAAACATTTGTTTGTCAGCTTAACTTACATTTTACATCATGCGCCTTCGACTTTAATCCTGGGTTGCCCCGGTATCGGCGGCTGGTTTGTTTATCGAACTGGGTTTATCCAGCGACCAGTGAGGGCGGGGCGGGGCGAAACCACGTGCCAGACGGTATGCTCCGAAGGCCATAGTTTGGCTGTATGCAATAACTCGCCGTCATGAATTGGCAGCTGAAATGAATCAAACTGGGGTCGAATGATGCAGTTCGTTTTTATCGCACGCACGGCTAGGTGTTTGTTGCTGAACTTATCGGGTGAGTAGAACTATGGACAAATTACGCGGTGCTTGGGTATCTACTCGTGTGGTCCAGCTACCAACGTAGTGAGTATCACCCACTGTATCTATTATGGCCAATATACCAGACCAGAATCTGACACAGTCTGTCCGCTGTGTCAAGATGGTTTGCGAGTCTTCGTTAGATTGTGATGCCCACTTAGCAGCTGCCCTTGCTGTCTCTGGGGATGAACGCCATGGTGTGTACCGGTCTTATAATGTCAATAGTGAATAGGATCAACTCGATTGTATGTAAGTATCTGTTGTGGAGTATATTACCTCTGGAGTCTGGACCATTGTTTATCGACAGGCATAGGGCTGAGAATGCTCGCATTCTGCGTTTTTCATTGGCAAAGCTGAGCTTTCTGGTTGTATTGGTCCATTTGGATTTTGGTGTTCTTAGGAATGCATTTTTATTTCAGTCCTTGGTCATTTAAGTCAAAATGCCAGCTCGAGGTGTCCGCTAATCCACCATTGTATGGTCTCAACTCTCAAGTGTATCGATACCAATTACAGGCAAAACGTAAGCTACGATAGATGTGTCTACAGCCCAAGTCCAAACCGTGAACTTACAATGTGCTCCCAAGCGAACATCGCGCCGCCTGGATTCTCGAGCCGAATCATGAGCGTTCCGTGCGACCCCCGCTGCAGCCGACGGCTCTAAGTTCAGTTCATGGCTGCTGTACTGGGTACGGAGACAGGACCAGGCACCAGCGCTGGGGTAACGGTTCGCAGGCAGACTCAGCTCTTGAGGACAGAAGGCAGCCCGCGGCGCTGACAGCACGCTTCTCCCGGCTGGTCGGCACTGTGCGCGGCCGGTTCTGGCTGCGTCGCCGGGCCGTGTGTGACGTCACGGCCGTCGCCGAGCCGTGTGTGACGTCATGCCGTGCGCGACGACCTTGCCTTCTCAGGACCACTGTGACGTTGGAGAGAGGGGCCGCACGTGTTCAGCTGAAGAGATCAGCTGAGCTGCTGCTCCACTGCGCAGAAACGGGGCTTCAGGGCGAGGACGCTATGCATAGTAGAGGGCAGGCTGCTCTCAGGTACGAGGTCAGCTACGCGCAACGACATACGGGAGGGCATAGTAGAGGGCAGGGTGCTCTCAGGTACGAGGTCAGCTACGCGCAACGACATACGGGAGGAAGTGCATATTTGATATTGGGGGTGTTTCAGCTGGATATTATATAATCTCACCGAATGCACAAATGTGTTACAGGAGAGGCATTTTCAACATAGAGGCGCTTTTCCAAGCCCATCGAACGGGTGCAATACAGTTCCGGCAGTTGCGGCGCCCTATATCTTAAATAGATTACCTTCATCAATCATCCTAGCCCATGGGACTATTGCAGCCCAGCCCCAAGGCATCGCCATCGCATCGACCCCGACGGGATTGGATCCCACACTTGTAGAACGCTTATATAACGCTCCGCTCAACCACCTGTGGGAGTTGGTCTGCAAAGACCGCGCTGCTCATGTTTTGTCACACGTGTCAGCAGCATGTTGCACGGGAGGTCGTTAGGTGATATTTACATGCATCGAATTAAATTCAGATATCTTTCGAAAGATGCTAAAAGTGCTTTTTGTGAGACGATGGACGAAGCTATTATATCGTAGAGGGTGGGCCGTGGCGTTCGTGTAAAAGTTAGATGTGAAGCTCACAACTGAGCACGGTTTGAGGGTTAGTCATTTGCGGGAAACTACACGCACATTATACGCTCGTTATGTGAGGATGCGGTTTGTCTAAAAGGCATGACCACCGGGGAGTGGATGTTTCATGTTTATTTTAAAAAAATTAAGCAATGTTATGAACTACTGAAGCATTACAGACTCTTAAGAAATCGTCTATGTCAGAAATAGGAGGGATGCTTTTGGCCGGGGGCGATAGTTTGGGGATGTGGGGGCCTGCACGGGGTATTCCTAAGAGACGCGCTTGAACGGAGATTGTTGGGTCCGATGGTGCGCGCGCTTTTCGTTTTAGGAATTCAAGCAGCGACGTTCTAGTCCGACCGGCTTCGGGCGAGGTATGTCTAGGCAGTCCCCTCCTTCAGCGAAGTTTTTTTTCGTGTTTGTTTGCCATTGTGCGGGGACGACTGCGGGCCTCTTGTTTTTCGCCTAGCTGGAGGTTGGCCTGGTGTGTGGCTGGCCTTTCTGTGGTGGTGGTGTGGCTTGGGTTTGCCGGCGCGGCCGCCGCGGGTTACCTGGGTTGTGCGTTGTGCACGGCGTTGTACGCGCGGCCCTATGCCGGGGCACCGTCGGGGCGACTCGGTGCGGGGGGCCGACGCCCCCGTGCGGATCGGGGCGGGCTGGCCCGCGCCCGGCGCCGGAGCCCGCCGGCGCGCCGGGGACGGGGACGGGGCGGGCGGGCGCCGTGGGCGGGCGCGGGCCGGCGCGGGACAGCCTGGCGGGGGGCCCCGGAGAGCCGGGGACGCCGGGCGCCGCGCGCGGGGCGCAGCGCGTCGCGCGCAGCCGCGCGAGTGGCGCGGCGCCGCGCGCCGCGCGCCGGCGCGGGGCGCCGGCGAGCCGGCGACCGGCGCGCCGGAGCCGGAACGCGGGCGGCCGGCGAGCCCGGCGGACCGGAGCGCGGCGGCGATGCCGGTCGGTCGGCGTGGCTTTCTCCCTGCGCGGCCGTCGCCGGGCGCTCTTCGTCGGCCCTGTCCGTCCCCCGACCAGTCGTCCCCTGTCTACTGGCGGTGCGCACGGCCGTTCTCGGGCCCGCCGGGGCCGCCATGTCCGGCCGGCTCGGGGCGTCCACCGCCCGGTGTGCGGTGCAGGCATGCAGGTGCGTTCAAGGCTGCGGGCGACCGGCAGAAGGGACCGAGGGGCCGAGCAGCGCGTGGCTGCGCATCACCGCTCGCCCGTCGTGTCACCATGCTCCGACCGGCGTTAGCGGTCGGCTAGTTTGTCGTCCGGCGCCCCGCATCGACCGGGCGCCACGCGCACCACCGCGGACCCGCGGATGCCCGGTGCTGTCCGTAGAGCGGAGCTGCGCGCAGCCGCCGGGCGACCGCGCTCTTTGTGTTCACGAGTCCACTCGCCGCCGGGCGTCTCGCCGCTGCACCCTGTTCTGCCCTCACGGCCGGCGCACGCTGCATAGCACGAAGTCGTGTCGCGCGCGCCCCCCACCACGGACGACGCCGCTGCACTCGCGGCGGTTGTGTGGCGCGGCCACCCCGGCCGGAAGGAGCGACACTAGGGGGGAGTAGTGTCGGGGGCGCAGCCGCTCACACACACGGACGGAGACGGGTGCATAGGACGGATGTGTCGGCAAACAACCAAATAACCACGGGACGAAAAGACGGTGGTGCAAAAGTTCAAATAGACGTAAAAATGCATACTCGAAGAGCATTGCAAGACGGACTTACATGCTGATCAGGGAAAACCAGTGTGATCTATTTTCTGGTGTTTTCGCCATTCGGTTGAGTAGGTGGGGGAGGCAAGGAAGCCTTGTGTTGTCTTGCCTTCACCATCATATCCCCACTCGGCGGCTTCTATCTCAGAGTGGGGCGATAGGTCGAGTACGACAGACAGTCTCGCGATACACCACATGCTTCCGTCTGTGGTTTGCTGGGTGCTGCTCTCGACACTACTCCGTCCTATCCACCGTCTTTCGTCCGTGGTTTGTTTGGTGTTGCTCTCGACACTACTCCGTCCTATTCACCGTCTTCCGTCTGTGGTTTGTTTGGTGCTGCTCCCGACACTACTCCGTCCTATTCGGCGTCTTCCGTCCGTGGTTTGTTTGGTGCTGCTCCCGACACAACTCCGTCCTATTCAGCGTCTTCCGTCCTGTGGTTTGTTTTGGTGCTGCTCTCGACACACTCCGTCCTATTCAGCGCATTCCGTCCGTGATGGTAAGAACAGGTGGTCTCAGCCTTCTCTATCATATGCTGCCGGCTTGACTATGTGACTCGGTGAACACAATAGCTCTGTTTCCCTCTTCTGCTGCTCGTCCACTCTTCACTGCTCTGACTGACATCACCGGTGGCATCCCTGCGATGTTCCTGCTTTTCGCTGTTTCTGCCCGGTCTACTGCGTGTTCGCATCGTTAGCTGTACGACTAGCCGACCGTCTAACGCGCTGGGTTCTCTGATACAATGTGTCTGACACGGACTTCTGCGTTCATCTGCAGCCACTCGTTTCTTCGTCTGAGTCTCCCCAGCTCTGTCTCCCCCACTTCGTCTCCGTCTCCGCCCGGTCCTTACTGCACCTGTCAGTGCCCTCACCGCACCCCGGGCCTGTTTACGCCGCCCGAGTCCGTCCGGACAATGGGCCGGACCCCTTCGGTCCCGTTTAAACTGCCTTCGGCGACCCCCAGGTAGACATTTCTGACGGGTGCTGTTAGGACCGGGGACAGTTCGGGTCACGGCAATGAGACGCCCGTCTGACGTCCGTGGACGCACGGGGAAAACTCGGATCTACTCCGACTCGACTCCGTCATCTCTCCTCCTCCGTCTCTCCGTCTCTCCGTCTCTCCGTCTCTCCGTCTCTCCGTCTCTTCGTCTCTTCCGTCTCAGCCGTCCTCTCGCGTCTTCCTCCGTCCTCATTCCGTCCTCCTCCGTGCTCCTGCCCGTCTCGATCCTCTCGCCGTCTCTGCCGTCTCGCGCGTCTTCGCCGTCCGCCGTCTCGCCGTCTCTCGCGTCCGCCGTTCGCCGTCGTCCCGTCTCGCGGTCTCGCCGGTCTCTGCCGTCTCGCCGTCTCGCCGTCTCGCCGTCTCGCCGTCTCGCCGTCTCGCCGTCTCGCCGTCTCGCCGTCTCGATCTCTCCAGCCGGGGCTCCGTCTCTCCCACCGCCAGCGGTGCTGATCTCCGCCGTGTTTACGTTCCGTCCGTCAGGTGGCAGTCGGTGCGTGCGTGTGTGTGGGGGAGGGGCAGAGCGCGTGATCCCCAGATGTCGTCACTAGAGGCCGCAGCTATTGAACCCGTCTGTTGTGCTTGGCAGCGTCTACAGGGAACCAATCGCGCGACCAACGCACAGGAAGGAATGCCAAGCACGCGTGCCAAGCGGGCCAAGGGCGCCTCCGGAAGCGTGTCAGGTCCGCGGAGAAACGCCGGGGGAAGTTTTGTTAGGGGGTGGGGGTGCCGGGTGGTGCTTGCTTTTCCCCGTGGTCAGGTCCAAATTTGGCCACGTTGAGGAGACACCGGAGAGGAGCAAGGGATTTGCTGGTATGCTTCCCTGAAGTGGCTAGAATGAAGAAAATCTGTCTTTTCCCATGGAGTGCGCTGCCACTGATGAGAATTGCTGCTTGCTAGTCACATAATTTGCCGTTCTCGAAGCCTTTTGATGACTCTATAACCTCACATGGCCTAACGAAGTTGCGAATCCTTATTTGAGTACAGGTTCGATCTCTGAAATATTTCGGGACAATAATACTGTACTTCCTTTTCTTGACCATTTCGGCGCGGAACTACCCTGCTGTGTCGCTTGCCACATACTTGACATTCCCTATTCATGTTGCTTGTCACCTTAGTATGCCGGTCCGTGCCGGGCGTCAGTCTGCCGAGGTCAGATCTAATGGTACTCATGACGTGACGGGCATGGTTACCGGGATCCTGGTACTGGCAGCACTGGGAACGGAGTCTGGCGCCGACACCACAGGCACTCTGGTCTTCACCGCCGCCGCCGCCCCCGCCGCCGCCACCGCCGCGCCGCCCGCATCTGACAGTAGTGGTGGATACCCGGTAACCTTCGTACGGCGAACTGTGACGACAGAGGCGGCGCTGACGCCAGTAAACTCGTAACGTCTGCCGTAAACCCATCGTTGACGCCGTGGGGCTCACAAGCTCCTGACCAAACGATGGTCGGCCAACTCCGTCACCTCTGTATGTACTGGTTATATAAGTGTGGGACTCATGGAAGCTGGAGGGAGCCGGTTACATCGTTTTAGTGTTGTCGCCCGCGGCTCCGGACGTTTGCGGTGGGCTTGGCACTGCTTGTGTTGGTGTTGCGGGTGTGGTGGTGAGCTGTACGCCACACCGGTTGTTGTTTCTGGCTTCAGGCTTGCATCCCTTACCGATTAGGCGATGAGCGAATCTCTGTCGGATCGTGGTGCCAAGCGGGCCGCGAAGTGCCACACTGGCGACGAGTGCAGGGTTTCGAAACGTGCTGTTCGTTTTGGTTCGTATCTTCCAACGATGTTCCACTTCAGGAACTACTATTGATCACCTCTCACGACACTCTCCAAAGTCCAATATGATGAGGAGTTTTCCGGGTCGCGGCATTAGTTTCCCCATACTTTCACGATCAAACTGTTATGACATTTCCTTCGATAAGAGCACAAGTAGTTGTTGAAAATGTCATTTTCCGAGCGCGGCAGGGGATATGACGGTGTGCGATTGCGGGCGCTGCACCGTTGGGAGTTCACCCCCCCCACACTCTACTCCACCCCACTGTACTCCACTATACTCTCCACCCTACTCTTCTCTACTCTAATCTTCTCTCTACTCTACTCTACTCTACTCTACTCTACTCTACTCTACTCTACTCTACTCTACTCTACTCTACTGCTCACGTGCTATCTACCTTAGCTCCTACTACTACTCGCTACTCTTTACTTCACTCTTATCTACTCTTTATCTCTCTTCGTCGTCTCTTCTCTTCTCCTGACTCTTCTCTTTCTCTCTCTTCTGCTGCTCTTCTTTCTCTTGCTCCTTCTCTGTTCTTCTCTTCTCTCTCTTCTGTTCTCTTTCTTTCTCTTCGTTTCTTCTCTTCTCGGTTCTTCTCTCTTTTCTTCTTTTTTCTACTTCTCTTTTCTTCTTTCTCTTTCTTCTCTTCTGCTCTTCTTCTCTTCTTCTACCTTCTACTGATACTCTAGCCTACTCTACCCCCTTACGCCCGTCTACCCACTCCTTACCGGCGCGCGACTCACGCCCACTCTCTCTACTCTTACCACTTCTCTCTACTGCTACCCACTCTACCATCTACCCACTCTACCACTCTACACACTCTACCCTCCGCCCCCTAACCCCTCTCACCCCTTCCATGTTGTGAGATGGGTGCAGCGGGCATGGGGCGATTGTATCAGTTTGGTTTTAATCCTGATAATTACTGCCGTCAGAAACGACGACCCAAGATCCTTTAGTGTCATGACCATGTCACTGATTGAGCTGAGAACGTGAAATTTCCTCAACTTGCGGGTTCCGGCTCCGGACTGAAGTTTCGTCCGTGAAAGTAGTATCACTTTGAATTATTTCGCTTAGCAGTTTTGTCGCGTAGAAGCAATATCACGAATAAATTTTGAACGAGAAAGTCCTGTTCGTAGAGTAATTAAATGTGGAAGTTTTATCCGCAGCACTCTTATCGCATATAAGTTTTGACGGTAAAAGTCTTGCGTTAAATGTAGCGTCTTTAGGAAGAAGTTGGTGGGGGTTTCTCTGTTGTAGATTTGAGGTGATGCCCTTCCGTTCTACACTTTTTAGTGCTCTATTCTGGAGCAAGATACTAGAAATGGTTAGCACAGGATATCTACTGGTAAATAACTTCTGACTTGGTTTTATTTTTTGTTGATATTGAAATGCAAAAATGCTTCAGTTCATGCAGTCACCTGACAATCACCTGGCAATATAGTGCAAGTAGAGAAACATATGTTATGTTGTAAATGTTAGTAGCCAGGATTCTGATGACTACGAGAGGCTGGCAAAAGCGAACTCCACTGCCTTTTGAATCTAGGTTGTATGACCGACACATATCAAATCGGTGTCCAGGCTCTCATGTGATTTTGCATCAAAATGTCCGTTTTACAGGACCGCACACCAATTTGTTGTGCATTAGCCCCGTTTACGGTTTTGCTTCTGATCCGTTGTCCAACAGGTACCACCATAGTTACCGATCATTTAGCGGGTCTGCAATTGCATAGCTGATATGCTCTCGCACCGAGGTCATGTGCGGTGTGTACTGTACCCTACCGGAGTCATGTCACAATAGTTTGTACGAAGTATCTCGATGCTCGGGGAACTTTGCTTTCTACGTACTTCGGCTACGGGTACCGAGCACTCACCCGTTATTTACGATAACAAATATCTGGAGGAGAATGGGTTGCGTCATGAATGGTCGCATCCATCACCGGACTTGAACTCGCTTGCCATCGAACTGACACTGACTATCATTCCTTCAGGCTACGATTGGCATCGCTGTCGACGAACTATTCGTGCATTCCACATCTATACGCGGCTAAATTCCTCAGCCGGGCCGGGCCGGGTGGGGAGGCGGATGTGACTCAACATTGGCACGGCACCTCTCTGAAGACGCCGCCTCCCGCCCCTCGCCTCTCGCAGCGCCGCCCCCGCCCCCGCCGCCGGTGGTGACTCAATAGCCCGGACCTCTGACGTGGCCCTGCTGCCTGTAATCCCCGCTGTGAGTGTGAGTGTGAACACTGCCAGCCACTCAACGCTCGGCCCCCTGCCTCCTGTCATGTGACCTGGACACGCCTGGTATGACCTCACGGCTCACTCTCTCGCTGGGCGGCCCAGGGTGCTCTGAAGTTTGACGTGGCATGACGTGCTCTCAGCGTCAGGCCAGAGGCACGGCCCTGGCGTGCCTCGGGGCGTCTGGCACGAACTCGTCTGCCACATCGTGTGACCTCGCCGCGTCTCACGTCGTCTGGACAGCTGCTGTACCGCCTGCCAGCTGGACTGAGCTCTGCAGGGACGGTGTGCGTTGTGACCCTGAACTACTGGTCGGTCACTGGTCAGTATACACTGTACACTGTAGGGTGTTTCATTTTGCACTCGTTGTTCGGAATCAATTGGCCCCCTAGGTTTACTGGTTCCGTTTTGCATGCTGATTCCGAAAACGAAGTCCGTTTTTTTTTCCGCAAATGAGTTCTAAGGTTGTCTCATTTGCCTTTTGTGTTGGCATTTTCGCCCTTACGGTCATCCTAAGCGTTTTATGGATAGCAGTCCAGGAAAAGCGATCACATGCTAACATAACAGTGTGTGTTCGTCATCAAGATGCTTAATGACACAATTGTGCTCGTAAATTATACCCGGTCATGTCAGGTCACTGACCCGTGACGCATTCTTAAGTCATGGTCGCCTAATTTTTGCACATTTTCGCTTCAGGAAGACAATACATTTCACTAACATGCATGGACAGGAACGAATTATATAAACAATACGTCGAGTTCAGAACAAGGGGCTCAACAAAAAGTTTTCCAACAAAAGGTGATATCTGAATGCCACCTTCGACCGGAAAATGTTTTAAAATATAAATATATATATTATACTATTATTCTGTTTTATTTCCAAATACATTAGGCCAACATCTCGTTCTTCTTCGAATTTCTCAACGATAGATCAAAACAAGTTTTGGCCATTTTTGAGAGATTTATTGTGCCTTCAATTTATTATTCCCTAAAACAAAAATTATTTGGGAAGCGGGAAAATGAAGCGAATTAAGTTAAAATTCCAGGTTAACTTCAAGTTAAAATTAATCCGAGATATTTGGTGGGCCCGAGATACGACGTTAATCTGTCGTTGTTGTGTAAACCGTATATGGTATAGCTTGCATAAGGTTGTTTCACCAGCTGCATGTTTTTGTAAACGTTTTAATGTTATTAACTGGTTTTAAGCTAGTTTCGTCTAAATCAGGTTCGAAACGAATCCATTGACCACCGTTATTCCGTCAACGATTACTTGTGTTCATTGAGCAGATGATTGTAATGCAACAACTAACGTATTAGCTATATTGTCAAAGTAAATAGTTATTCAGAAATAAAATATATTTGTTTTTATGATTCGGTTATATGGATTCTAACACAGATGACAAAATGTACGCAAAAACAATCTGTCGAACGACCGATGATGGACCGTCACAGATTTAAAAATGGATCCGGTGTGAGCAGACTGCATAATAATACAGTACAATCGGACTGACGCTATACCTAACAGAGAGACGACAAAATGTATTTAAAAATATCCGTCGACGGACGATGGACGTCAGCAGATCAAAATGAATCCGGTGTGAATCAGACTATCATTGATATAGTTCAATCGAACTGTAACATTGATATTGTCCAATCACACTGTATCTTTGATCCAGCCCGATTCATATCGGATCCATTTTGATCTGCTGACAGCCATCGGTCCGTTGACGGATGACTTTTAAATACATTTTGTCGTCTTTCTGTTAGGTATACATACAGTCCAAGTGGACTGTATTAATTATACAGTCTGATTCATATTGGATCCACTTTTATCTTGTGACGGTCATCGGTCCTTCGAAAGATTGTTTTTCGAGACATTTTGTCATCTGGTTAGATCCATTATAACCGAATATTCCTAAACAAATGTAATTGTATCTTTAATACACTATCTTACCATGACAATATAGCTAATCCGTTACCGTCGCATTATAATCCAATATTCAATGGGACAAAAGGCAAGCACCGAAGGAATAACGGTGGTCTATGGATTCGTTGGTGCAACCTAGCTTCAGGCAAAAACTATCTTAAAAACCAATATATAACATTTAAGCGCTGCAAAAACATTGCTAGCTGGCAAACGACTCATGCAAATCTATACCATATACGGTTTACCCAACATCGACAGACGAGCGTCGCACCTCGGGCTCACCCAAATGGCTTTGGATTCATATGAACTTGAATAAGGGTGACCTCTGCCTCATTTCGCTTCCATATAATGTTTATTTTAAGGAAATAATAAACATAAAGCACAATTAAATCGCTCAGTTTATTCACAAATGCCCAAAACTGTTGTCTGTTTGGAATCTATTCGTTTTAGAAAACGAAAAAAGGACAGGTTAAGCCTATATATTGGAATACAACAGAAATAATTAAAGCTAATTTTTAAACATTAATCGAGTAAAAGGTTGGCGAAGACAGCTACGGCCTTTTGTTAAAAAACTTGTTAAATCCTTGCTTCCAGAATTCGATGGTGTGATATATTCGTTCCCTGTCTTATGCATTTGTTAAGTAAAAAACTATTGCCTTCCTGGAACGCAAAAACATAGGAAAAATGAGCACCATGACTTACAAATGCGGTCACAGGTGAGTGACACTGACATTGACCTCGGTATAATTTACGATCACACTGTCGTCATTAAGCATCTTTGCATGACGAAACACAACTTTTTATGTTAAGCATGCTTGATCGCATTCCTGGGACTGATATCCATTAAAAACGCTTAAGGATGACCGTGGGCGAAGAATGCAACAAAAGGGCAAATGAGACACCTTAGAACTATTTGCGGGAAAAAAAACGGGACTCATTTTCGGAATCAGCATGAAAAACGAACCAGGAAACCTAGGGGGCCAATTGATTCCGAACAACGAGTGCAAAATGAAACACCCTACAGTGTACAGCGGCTGGTCACTGTGGTCCAGTGGCAATCCTGGCACCATGCCCGGCCCACTGCGACCGACCCCGACCTGGCGGCTGTGCGTATCACCTCACGTCGCCTGCCGTCGCTTCACATAGCCTCGGACGGCGCCAACGTCCGGTGATCGGCCACGTTCTCGCCTCGTGGGTCCGTTCCGAGTATTGGCAGCAGCGTGACCGGCAGTGGCGGCTCAGGTAGTCCCCCAGACCGGCAGGCTCCCCGGCTGATGCAAGCTCCTCCCGGCCGGGAACGTGGACTCGGCAGCGCCGGGAGACAGCCGCTCCCTGATCATCATATCATAAATAGTAAATACTGACTCCGGTCGTGACACATGGCACCTCCGGCTGTGACACAGTGCGCTCAGCTGACGCTCAGGGACCCGGCCTGTCGCTCGACGGTCGTTCGCTTGCGGCCCGGCCGATGGCAGCTCAGTGGGAAGTTGGGCCGTATAAGTGAGTCAATGAGGACTGGATGTGGACGCGGAAGAGTCTCGCTGTCTCCGTCTCCCGTCGTCTCCCGTCGTTTCGCGGCGTCTCCCGTCGTCTCCTGCCGTCTCCCGTCGTCTCCCGGCGTCTCCTGTCGTCTCCCGGCGTCTCCCGGCGTCCCGTGGGAGTATCGGCAGGGCACGTGAGACTCGCCATGCGACCGGTGGCGGCGCTCGGTCGCTGCCGGCGTGTCCGGGCCGTGTCGATGTCATCATACTCGGCTGCTGCAGGCTGCTCCCCCGGCAGTGAAGCTCAGCTGCCCGCCCTGGAGCCGGCCGCTGTATCCGACTGAGGCTACATGTCAAACACTACTCACCCACACACCCATACATACATACAGACAGCAGGCTGTGGGCCGTGAGTGTGTGGTCAGACCTGTAGCTCACTGCCGCCCCGCCGCCAACCCCAGCCAGTCGCCCACCAGCCACCCCCGGCAGCCGCCGCAGCTGACATTCCGCCTCCGTCCTGTACCGCTGACGTCACTCTCTGAGTATGACGTCATCAGCTGTCTCCGGCCGGACTGCCGAGCGGGCCGCGGAGCCGGGGACCCGCCAGGTCCGCCGCACTGCAGGGTTCGCTGACCGACCACCCGGTATCGGTATCAGCAGACGAGGCTGCGGCGAGTGAGTGCGCCGGCCAGGGACGTCTGTGTGTGCTGTAGTACACGATGTAGTATAGGCGAGATCAAGGCGCGTCGGTAGAAGGGCTGCGTCATGAATCCGGAGCGTCTGCTGGAGCGAGTCCGCGCGTTGTACCGCATTCGTTCACACGTGACACAGGCATGACGAGCATATTCAGTCACTGCAAACCGCGCGGCATGTGACCGATATATGAAGAGCAGCTGAGCGGGCGGAGCGGTCTACGCGCTATCTAAACAACGTCTCTGAGACGGAAAGTATACCACATTTGAAGAAAGTTCCTGGAGGTTAACAGGACGGCCTCAGTGTTTTCATTTCTTACGCTGATGGTAATTTGGTACATATTCGTGATGCAAGTGCTGAGAAATTCCGAGGTAGTCGCTCGACGCTCAGCGGTAAAGTCTCCGCGACATCGAACTGCACGGTAGCTAATCAGAAGCTTATGCTGTCTGTCGGCACGCCCGCTCGCAGGCCCGACTGATCCGGTCTGTAGCGTCAAACCAGCCCTGCGTGACGTGTGTGGTGAGCGCTGCGCTGATTCCGGGAATCAGCGCCGTCTACGTCTGCGTCGGTGTGTGGCCGGGCCGCCCGACGGAACTGCAGGACTCCCCCCGCTCGTCCGGTGGGATATACCGCTCGATATACTGGGCTCTGCCCGACGAGAGGAGGCGGCAGAGGACATGAGGAGGATGGGAAAGAGAACAGGGAGGAGGGCGGAGCGGACAGGACAAGAAACAGGGCGGGAAGGAGGGAGAGAAGGTGGGCAGAGAAGATAGCAGGGTCCTAGGATTACTTCGGAGTTAGGGTACGGTGTGGAAAACCTGAGCTAAAATAAGCATACTTTATAGAGGAAATTGCAAGGAAAACCCATATGTGGTCGACTTTACCAATACCCAAGTACCTGATCACCAGAATTTGTTATATCTATGTCAATTCTTACCTGTCTTTCCCTCCACAGGCTGTTCCTATAATTACATTGATAAATAAATATTTGGGTTCCACTTCCAACTAGCCAATACATCTAAAAGCAAGGAGGGGAAAATTAACAGTAAAACTTGAGGAAAATAGTGGGGAAAATAGTATCCACAGGGTGTCATTTTCCACCCAAATTTCCCAATGCTAAGGACACTGGAAGATAGTACGTATTGCCCGGCCCGGCCTATCTCTCTCCACAATCCACACCACTCCACCGCGGCCAGCTGTAGCAATCGACGCGGCTTTTTTTCGATAGGACTGACCACAAACCGGATTAACCGGGCCTGCGGCTCTCAACAGTCAGTCTGCGTTGTCAGGCGGCTGTGCGCTGCGTTTGCGTTCGCCCCGTGTGAGCGAGAGGACGCAGGCCTGCCGGGACGCGCGCAGTGCGCACATCAATAACCGCAGTCAATAACTGGAGTGGGATTCCGCCCAGGGAATGAGCCCCGGGCATCGGCGCCGCTTTTTGTTAACGACGTGCGTGGTGTGTTTGTGTGGTGGGGTTGCGGGGGGGAGGGGGGTGCTGGGTGCGCGTGCGTGTTATTGTGCGCTTGCGTAAGTGCATGCGTGTATGTGTGCATGTGCGGTTTAGTTTAGTTGAAGTTAGTTTATTTTGTTTTCACCAACGGGTTGCATGCCCATTGACAGATAAAGTCACGAATTGAAATGCAATCACATGGTTATCGTATACAGGTTGTGTGCATGTACGGATGACTGTTGTATTTGTTTACTTTCGCGCCAATGTGTGTATCGGCCAGCGAACTGACCTGGTGCTGCCATCTGTGTTTCAGCGACGAGCATCCCTAAGCCGACACCGGGTCAGCTGATTCACAGTGAGTTTAGTGCTGGCTGCTATTGGCCTCCCCGCCCCATTCCAACCCCCACTCGCCCCCATTCCACCCCACTACACCCCACTCGGCCCCATCCACCCACTCCCAACCCCACTCCGCTCCCACTCCACCCCACTCCGCCCCCATTCCACTCCGCCTCCACCCCCGCCCATTACAACACCACCCGCCCCATTCCATCCCACTCCGCCCCATCCACTCCGCTCCCATCTCGCCACCCCCACTTTCGCCCCCATGCCACCCCCACTCCGCTCCCATTCCACCCCACTCCACCCCCACTCCGCTACCATTACACCAGCGCTCCGCCCCATTCCGCTCCCATTCCACCCTCACTCCGCTCCCACTCCGCCCCCATTCCACTTACGTGATCACGGGGCAGAATGGTAGCATCAACACCCGGATGCCGCCGGCTGTGGTACAACCTAGCAGATACCTGCATCTGCATGGATCCCAGGAACGGATGCCAAATCCAAAAAGATACATCCGTAAAGTACGATGAGACTTTAAGGATCCCAAAAGCCTACTGTCTAAACGCTGCAGTGGTTTTTGATCTCGGGGGATCTTTGAATGAATTTAAATGGAGTGTGCCTACTCTTTGGAATGTCAAATACCTTTTTATTACGATGAAAAGCTATTTGGTTTGATTATTGGACACGATAAAATTCACGTCTGGAGCCTTCTTTGGTTGACTTTGTATTTATATTCTGCTTTGCATATTGTTTTGTTTCGATATCCATAAACGATCGCCACTTAAACAGAGTAAAGAAGATGTTATCTAGAATGGCGCACCTGAAACAATTCGCTTCCCATACGAACAATGTAAAATGTTCATCGACTACCGAGGCTCTGTTCGGTAGCTGCTATCAGCGCGCACGAGCTGTTTTCTATTGGCCACGCAACGATATATGTAAGGCAGTTGTAATCGTTATGGCAGTGCTTTCTAGTAGCAAAAGCCTCTCTAACGAATACCAATAGTTTTGTGATGCTATGCTGATCTTGGTGAATTCGGAATATCTCGGCAGCTAGAGTGAATCTGGAGAAATGAAGTAATGGCTAAATTCCGAAAAATATGTTCTATAGACCAGTATCAACAACTCCACATGGCCGATGTGAGAAGGCACACTTCCTTTAACAGCATATCTAGAATCTTACATAATTTCAAGTTAAAGTTACACCGTAATCATATTATTTCTGCACACACTGCATTGTCAGATATGAAATCCATTTTTAGTTTATTGAATGACACAATTCTTACGATTCAAACTTAGAAAGCCTTGGATATTTATAATGGATGTCGTGAATTTTTCGACAAAATTTGCTATTCGACTTGAGGATCTAGGTGGATCATTTGGCTTAATATTGCTGAAAATGTTGTGGGCCTCAAAATCTGAAGATCTCAGTGGATGCTTTAACATTTTAAAAGCAGATCTTGGATCTCAGTTGGTACGGGATCAGACTGGTTATGGATTCGACTCTGATCGAATCGATTGGAATGTTCAATCAAAACCCCTTGAATCAAAGAAGAACCGATTCACCACCATATATTTGTATTCATGAATCATGATTGAATCAAAACCAACTTAGAAACCAATCTAATTGAATCAAACAGATTGCGCAATGCTATTTCAATGGTTAATCTAACGTTGTTTGATACAACAAAATCGGAAAGAATCATTTCCCAAAATGGTTATACATGAATCAAACGGTGACTGAATCATTCATATTTCAAAATTAATAGTGATTGAATCCTTCCAAAAAAAAGTTGAGTCAATAACCAGACTGTACGGGATGCAGACTCGGGATCCATTTTGCTTTTCGGATTCACGCACATGTCTGCAACCTATCCTCCGAAATAAATTGCAAAATCAAAATCACTTGCAGCTAAATTCGCTTGCTTGTGTCTCTTGAAGGCAATGTCTCTCGCAACATTTAGTTCCACACAAAAAACACTAAGCCCCTATCGAATCAATCTCTACACTTCGAAACCATGTACCCTGGAAGTCATTCTACGTGACGCAGTTATTTCATTCGATTTTACCAGAGCCTAGTAAATGTTATTCGTTCGCACTTAGTGTTCAGCACATATGTAGCCATTTAGCAGCTTTATAGGCACATATTGTCGGCTGCTCAGTTGCACTGGATGGCGTCTTGTGTGTATGTATGTGTGTGTTTGTGTTGGCTGTTGTAGCAGAGGTGGCGTTAGATGACCTAATCTCGATGGATGACGTGGTGCTGGCACTGTTGGCTGATTGAGTGTTGCTTCTTTCCAGCTGCGTTGTTTAACTCCATCCCATTCATTGGCTTCGGATTCCTAGACAATGTCATTATGATCACTGCGGTAAGTGTCTTTTTCTTTTATTTTCTTTGCTTTGGGACATGCATTCAGTATCTACAATTTATTTTAGCCTTTTCATGAAATACTTAACGAAACATTGAATGTCGCTGCCAATACTGGCGTTTCAACCGGCAAGTTTATGGTGTCACGGGCTGGTTTTCATTGCACAGTGACTCGTATTAACTGATTTGAACTCTCGACAGCGAAGTATCGCTCCACCAGACACTAACCGAAAACCCTAGCAGACCAATTGTAGGAGCGTGAGCTACGACTCGAGTTTGTAGATGGGTGAATAGCTGCTATACAACTTTTGTGTCAAGTCCGACCTAGCAACAGTGTTCTAGGATTCCAAAATTTTGGTGGAAAACGACATCCTGCGGACATCACCTTTTTCTGGGATGCCGGGTGTGTTTCGATATGAAATGTACCCGATAGTTTTGTGCTTGCATCAGGGGAAGGAAATGTCGCATTCAAAATGTAGTCTTCCAACTTTTAGTAAGGTTCTCCGCATATAAATATTTACACCAGTTAGCTATATTTTTGTAAGATGCCCAACGCAAAAATTGCCAAAGTAAATTCCGAGTAAATTGTGAATTGTAAACAACACATCAGTTTGTTCACCTCAGCATTAACCACAGAACTTACGCTTGACAGAAGCCACTAATTAGTAGCGAAGACATTCACATTTGCTTCAGCTACTTTGACGAGTACATTGACGTTGAATGTTAGTTTCACATGGTCGTTTTGCTTCAGTAGCTTGACTGTAATACAGTTTAGCCTGTTTGGACGTTTCTTTGTCATCTCTATTTTTGCCAACCAGCCAGTTTACACAGGTTAAAACCAGTTACAACAAAATATAATAAATGTTTGTTTATCTCCTGCCGTCAAGATTCCATTTTTTTCTCTCGAAGCATCAGAGACGTAGCTATAACTCAGCAGTGGAGTATTCGAATCTTTCAGTAAATGTTTTAGTATATGTTGTGTTGCAATATTATAATGGTGTGATGCTGTACTGCTCAGCAGAGCAAAGTTGCCTACACAAAGTTTTCAAGCTCGCCGCATGCGATATTGAGTTTTCAGAAACTGGTTGTGATCAAGCCTAATTAGCGTTATAACCACAAGTTACCGCACATATATACATCTACTTTGGTAATTATGTTATTAGTTTCTGTATTGTTTGCTGAGTTGCTATAACTATCATTGATTTTCAGAGTGAACAGGGGAGAGTTTGTCTGGCTGTTGTTTGTTGATGTGACGCTGACCTGGCCCCGGCAGGGTTGTTGTCTGTTGATCTTACGCTGAACTGACGCTGACCTGACCTTGGCGGGGTTGTTGTCTGTTGATCTTACGCTGACCTGACGCTGACCTGACGCTGACCTGACCCCGGCAGGGTTGTTGTCTGTTGATGTGACCCTGACCCGACGCTGACCTCACCTCGGCAGGGTTGTTGTCTGTTGATCTTACGCTGACCTGACGCTGACCTCACCCCGGCAGGGTGACTACATTGAAGCGTCTGTTGGTGTGGCGTTCGGTCTCAGCACAATGACGGCAGCAGCTCTGGGTAACGCTGTCTCCGACGTGGCCGGCATAGGTCAGTAGTCCGTCAACACACTGTACTCTGCGGTGCCCTTACCCCAGCTCTGTCCCCCGTCCTAACGCGCCGGTCTCCGACGTGGCGCGGCAATAGCGTCAGTAGTCCGGTCAACACACTGTAACTCTGCGGTTGCCCTTTACCCCAGCTCTGTTCCCCCGGTCCTAACCGCCGTCTTCCGACGTGGCCGGGCATAGGTCAGTAGTCCGTCAACACACTGTTAACTCTGCGGTGCCCTCCCCCCAGCTCTGTCCCCGTCCTAACGCCGTCTCCACGTGGCCGGCATTAGGGTCAGGTAGTCCGGTCAAACACCACTGTTACTCTGCGGTGCCCTCCCCCCAGCATTCTGTCCCCCGTCCTAACGCGTCTCCGACGGGCCGGCATAGGTCAGTAGTCCGTCAACACACTGTACTTTTTGCGGTGCCCTCCCCCAGCCTCTGGTCCCCCCGTCCTAACGCCGTCTTCCGACGTGGCCGGCATAGGTCAGTAGTCCGTCAACACACTGTACTCTGCGGTGCCCTCCCCCCGCTCTGTTCCCCCGTCCTAACGCCGTCTCCGACGTGGCCGGCATAGGTCAGATTAGTCCGTCAAACACACTGTACTCTGCAGGTGCCCTCCCCCCAGCTCTGTCCCCTGTCTGTGGACCCGTGGCCATCGCCACCCTCTCACAGTGTAAGGAAAAGTGCCCCGTTTCTCCATTTTTCTTGAACTTGGAAGTTTGTGTTCCATTGACAAACTGACTGTAAAAATGATTTGTTTAATCTGAGGGTACAAGCAGCTGACGAGCATAAACATTAGACTGAGACTTGACTCTTTCCGAACAAATGACAGAACGGGACAGTGCCAACTGATGCGACGCAAATTGTCAGTAAAAAATGTAAGGCGGAACCTCAAATTTCCCAACATCCGAAATTTCTGCAGTGATTTGGGGAAGGAAAACTGGTTCTTTTCCAAAAGTTAAAACTCTGCAAAGAAAATGGAAACCTCTACAGGTCAAACGGGTTACGACACCGGCCCCATACTCGCAGGTCTCATGCGCATTACACCGGTCCAGGTGCTTTTTGGGTGGGCAACGAACTCGATTGCCGAACATGATTCCGTGATAGGTTATCAATGCAAGAGGGGTAAAGTGCCCGTAACGATAACATATCGACTGACCCCCACTGACCGAAGCTTACTTATCTTAAGTACTTCAGATTGCTCAACTAAGCACTGCGGGGAGCTTACTGGGAACGCCGGGTCACATCGGGTTCAGGTTACTGCACACGGAACAGAGGCTATAAGTGGGTAAGTTCATGGGTCATCACAGTAGCTATCTGTGGGTCGCTCTAGCTTGGACAAACTGAGCCCATTGGCGCCTCCGCATTTTTCTCCTTCAAAATGGTAAATTCTGAAAGTATGTTTTACAAGCTTAGATTACAATATGTCATACTGGTGAGGTGGTCGATCGGGAAAGTTGGGCCGAACTGTTTGTCTGTCCGACAGAACATTTTGGAACGCTGAGCCCAAACGGACGGACCGATCGCGAAGCGGGTGGCACCGTTCGATGCGGCAAAACAGCGAACAGATGATGGTGCCGGTCACGGGTCGATCGGTGCCACGTGCGTGGGCCTCTGGCAAAACGAAATCGGAAACCTCTACAGGTCGAACAAGGGGCGACACCGGTCCCATAATCGCAGGCCACATGCCATCACTCCAGACCAGGCGCTTTTGGGGTTGCCGACCCCAAGGGGTGGACGTTGCACCCTCTAGGGGGTAAACATGTTCTCGCATGGGGTCCTCTGGTAGTGAGAAATTTTGATGTAGCGATACTGAATTTGGGTTGTCGATAGAACCCAGCGAGGGATTGCTAGTACCGTACCACTCGGGGTGCTGGGGTTCAGGGTGCGCGTGCGGTGCAGTGCAAGCGGTTTACATCCATTTGTACGGCACTGCCGCTGAGGCTAGCCAGAGGCCGACAGTTGGCAGGATTATAAACCTTGATTGTGCCTTGGCACATAGCACTTACATGTGGAGGCATTCCCCAGGGGTGCACTTGGCACATGACCGTTTCACATGTGTTTGACCGAACCGAGGCCAAGACTTGCACGTGTACGGATTGTCCCCCCCCCCGTCATTCCCCTCCGCCATTGCGGTGGAACGGAACCTTCTAGACTGCTGTTTTTGACCG
>VOPJ01009756.1:5000-17500 GCA_014673585.1 Semibalanus balanoides
TTTATTCGGAGTCTTTACAGCTGGTGGAATCGCGAATCTCTGAAGCCCGTGTTCAGAAATGTCTGTCCGCCTCTGAACAATGATGCTGTGAACGTTGGCTCAAATTGACGATGACTAAGACAGCCGGCGGCTAACATTTGAGCTGGATCTCACGTGTCTGCGACCATTAGACCTTAACAAGAGAACATCTGGTGCTTCTCAGGGTATGGACAGTGGTGGTTTTATCTTCCCTTTTAAGCACTGAAGTCCGTTTCTACCGAGGGTGACCCATATACAGTTTAGACCATATGTTCTGTACACTTCATCGCCACCACCCGATTACGATGCGCCCAGCGAATCAATCCTTCGTGAAAACGGCTAGTAGCAGTCCTTGCAGTGAACTATCTAAATAAACCCTCGATTTTTGTAGGACGATGTTTGTTTTCGTCTGCCGGAGGTTAGCTTTGAAAGTATTATTACAAAGTCTTGCTTAGCGCACCCGTTTGATTCAATGTCAGCATTGTCCCATCGGTGCTGTCTGTCGGTGCTGCACGCAGTGAAATCTAATGAAACTATTTATGCCCTCGCCCCTGATACCGCGGGTGAGGGCTATTGCAATTGCATTGGATTCCACTGCGTGTAGCACCGACAGACAGAGACAGAGACAGAGGTGGTGTCGATGAACTGTACATCACATTTGCACTACACTGTACATAGGTACTAAGTACCTGCAAATTACCATATAACTTGTACATATTAATACAATAATATTGTATTCCATTTTCCAATATGATACAATTAGCACTAATTAGCAAGACAATTAGCAAGAGCAAGAATTAGCAATTGGATGGTTATTACTTGTTTCATGAATTATCTTATATATACTTACCACAGGGTGGCGGGTGGCTATGCCGCTGCGACCCCATTGGCCGAGTTGTCTAATGACGGCGGCCATATTGGTAATCACATGAACGCAGATTAGGCGGCCTGTGTTAAAGGATAGGCGGGCGGGCACCCAGGCATTGACATTTAGCAACTTATATTGAACCGAACTGAT
Source organism: Semibalanus balanoides (assembly GCA_014673585.1). Classification (NCBI taxonomy): domain Eukaryota; kingdom Metazoa; phylum Arthropoda; class Thecostraca; order Balanomorpha; family Balanidae; genus Semibalanus; species Semibalanus balanoides. The sequence continues at coordinate 6,037 of VOPJ01009756.1, forward strand.
TGCGGTAGGCGGCAAAAATGACTAACCACCACATCATGTTTCAAATTGGAAAGCAGAATAATTTTAGTTCGAAAATATTTTATTTTCGTGCAAAAAAAGAAAAGTCCTAGATCATTCGGCATTCAATTTGAACAAATGTGTGGTTAGTCATATTGCCTCTATCAACTAGTAGTTTCGCTCAACTATATTGTAAGAATGTCAGCCTTGGGTGGCCCACCCAGCCCCTATCCTTTAGACCCGCGCCGAGGCCGGTGTCTCGGCGCCACCCTGTCGCTCACGGCCGGGCGGGTGTTTCGACACCCCCTTCTAACACGGCTCCTATGGGACCTAGAGCATAAACGCAAATAACTACCGTTCGAGAGCTCGTCAAAAGGGATTTCGAAAACTAATTCTCGGTGAAAATTTTGCTCAGGTCAATATTAAATCACCAGAGGTCCCATCACAAGGTCAAATGTTTCCTGCCAAAGTTTTCCAGATTTAGGACATAGCTTTCCAGAATAAATCCCCAAATATCTTCGGAAACAGTGATAGCTAGAGTAAACAACGTAAAGAAGCATTAGATAGATATTTGAATTTATGCCCATATCGCACTTTAGTGTCCTCAAATTTGAGCTCAGATTCAATAGTTTGGGCTCCAGAGGTCACAAAGGTCAAAAATGCAGTTTTTTGTAGAAATATGTGTTTCCTGAATAGCATTTTTATCTAAAAAATGACACATAAATGATTTTACCACTATCGTGTTCCTCTCGTCAAGACGCTTTGAAACAGTATACATGAATGACCTCTTAATGGCACTTCAAAATTTTGACCTCAGGGTCAAGGTCATTTGGGTGACAGATAGGTCATGTGTGCATATGGGGCGACGCGGACAGAGCGAATAAATACAGTGGTGGTCACTGCTCGTCTCTATCCTCAATTATATCAGAAGTTATTACCAAATCATTGCTAGAGTGACCTCAAGATGACCTGCAGATACCTTGTAAGATCTTTTAGAAGCAAAGTCGCACCAGGTCATATCAGATCTGAGCTAAAAAAACATGGAATTCTGAAACACTAAATCAGCCTGATCCGATGCATATTTCAGGAACTAAGAAGCATCTGTTTAATTTTCCCATTCAACCTTATGATGGGGGAAGGCTCAGAAATTGACCTGACCTTAGGTCACCGATATCGAAAATCCGAGCATACGACAAACTTTAGATAGTCATGCTCTATGACACCGACTGTAAGTACGAACCAATCCGCTAAACAACTGTGGCTTTGTGGAACCGCAAACTTTTTCGGAGGTGGGGTCCGCCCTGACCTAGCCCTGGTGACCTGTCCTGACAATGAACCTATTTGTCAAAACTTTTTTGAAGCCTGTACAAAAGATGATCGAACACTGGTAAACTGAAAATTTGGCGGCGCTACGGCGGCCGCGCGTTTTCCGCTCGATATCCAGGAAAGACCTGAGGGGGTGTCTAAAACCCCCCCGGCCCGGCGGGGTTAAAGCAGGGGTCGGCCAACCTCGGCACCGCGGCCAATCCGGCCCGCGACACGGCTGACAGTCCCGGACCCGCGGGCTGGTATCAGGCAACTTACATGTATTTCCGGCCCACGGTGCCTTCAAGAATTCGAAAATAGTTTTAACAAGAGAGTATGTGTGCATCCGTAATGTTTTTCATTCTCACTTTTGCCTGCTGGCAAAAATTTAATCCCTAGGAAGTCAACATATTTTGTGGGAGCACACGTGGTTCAGCTAATGAAGTTGAGACGTGCTTTCAATTTTCCTTATTGTTTAAGATAGATTTGCCTGCTGGCGCAGTGTTCTAAGAAAGGTAAACCCATATTCCACCATGTGGACATAGGTAGCGCAAAACATCTCAGCTTGTTAAGAACAACTTCTTGAAATGCATGTAACTTTACGCTGTCATATTTCCCAAATGTGAACGTCTTTTGCCGTCAATTGTATCGATTAATCCCACCGGCCCGGCCCGCCGACTGCTTCAGAATTCTCATCGGCCCGCGCCTAAAAAAGGTTGCCGACCCCTGCTTTAAAGGGACTGTCCCACCTTAACATAAGAAATTTGAGTTGAGATAGCCATTTTGCGTGCTTGTCATTGAAAAATATGTATGGTATACAGTTAAAACAACCACTGAGGTCAATCACAGAGAAATTCCGAGTTGATTTTGCATCTGTAAACATCCGCCAGCCCCCAAGTGTATTTGAATATGGTGTCCGTGAGCCGAAATGTCGTAGTCTCTCTTTGCCTAAATGGTTGATTACAGTCTACTTGTTTACTTTGGCATACATTAGCATCACTAGTCTACTTATAACAAGCGTGAAAGGTTTCTTTTTCGCTAAATAATTCCTTCATTATGACGTCAATCAGCCCAACTAATTAAATTCAATTTGTTTTATAGATTGGAGCTCTGTTCGATGCGAAACAAATGTCCATAATCGTGTTCACAGCATTTCACTTCATATTTTGCCCCACCACAAAATCGACGTACATTTGACCATTTTTGTGAAGGTGGGACAGTCCCTTTCCACCAGGCCGCCGACTGATCTTGTGATTACCAATATGGCCGCCGTCATTAGACAAGTATTCCGGCCAATGCGCCTTCCATCTCTATAGAGTTCAGTGATACTTACTTATATACTTACCATCGTACCTGGATCCCGAAGTTGGATCTGGAATCCCAGTGAATCCCTCGGCATAAAATATATTAGGATCTGGGATCTTTGTGGATCCATTGGCTTATTGTGTACCTTGATCTGGTGTCTGCTGTGGATCCCGGGATACAGGACTCAGATCCATATCTCCGCTGGATCCGGATCCAGGCACATATTGGCATACAAGACAATACAACGAGGAATTGATTGTATTTAATTTGCATAACCAGTATTCAATATTTTACTTCGTTCGACTCTGATCGCCCGTAGTTTCGTCTCCACGTGGTGCCTTCTATACACTAGCGCCCTCTTCTGCAGAGCTGCAGTCGATCACAGCGCCATTCAACGGGATTTATGTATTTATTTATTTCACTTCGTGAGCCATATCCGCTGCATGCAACGGCTATTCCATGACTCGTGTCAAAAACACATTAAATATTTTGGCGGGGGTGACGCAACACTCATAATCAGTGTACGCATCTCAGGAGCCACACAGCACAAAGGCGCAAACACAATTCTCTCATAAACGAGTGCAGTGAGTCATAAGAGATTAGTCTCACGCTCACGTCCATCAGGTACTCTCTAGCTCACGTTTAAAACCAGCGTAGCTTAAACAGCGGAGCTCAGACGGCAGCTCGTTGTACTCAGCGAAAGCCGTGTACAAATAGCGACGCCTCCCAGACTCAGTCCGTATAGAGGGCGTCAGAAGCATGTCACTCTGTCGGGTGTCTCTCCAGTGCACACTTTGCCTGGTAACTAAACTCTCCGGCATGCCGTCTGTACAGTGACGCCCTCTTCTGCAGAGCTGCAGTCGATCACAGCGCCATCCAACGGGATGCCTTCTATACACTAGCGCCCTCTTCTGCAGAGCCGCAGTCGATCACAGCGCCATCCAACGGGATGCCGTCTGTACAGTGGCGCCCTCTTCTGCAGAGCCGCAGTTGCTGACGCGCCATCCAGTGGGATGTTGCGGCCAGATCAGATCAGAGGAAGCTGCCCTCGCTGTAGGCACTTCGTGTCAGCTGATCTTATTTCCTGATAGATATCTCACCATACACATGGCTGACCAATGATTCGGCAAGGGCGATCTATGAGTAGTAATCACTAGCCTGTAATATATTGTGGGATTTGCTGTGCTGCTTCTATCGACCTACAACAACTTTGAATGCTATTGCGAATTGCAATAAATACCTCATGCTTTCCAAATGTGCTTTTATAGAATGAATGTATTGTCTGATTCGTCATGCTCCCTGACAGTCCCATCACCCATGTTAAAACTTAAATGTGCAAGCACTACCACTTGGAGCCACTTCATCCGAAGAATATATCTTTGACGATTGTGATGTATAATGTCCTGTCGACGTTTATCCCGCTTCATGCCTGGCATCCGAGGTTTGTTACATACTTTGTTTGTAACATGCTTGCTACATGCTTGCTACATGCTTGCCACATGCTTGCTACATGCTTGCTACATGCTTGCTACATGCTTGCTACATGCTTGCTATATGCTTGCTACATGCTTGCTACATGCTTGCTACATGCTTGCTACATGCCAGTGGCGGTTCTTCCATTGAGGCAGATGAGGCAGTGCCTTACCTAAAATAGCCAAACATATGAAGCATAATCTTATTTCTTCCTAATTTTAAATAATTTTAGTAGGGATATAAGGAAATACATATTTAATAGACAAAACAATTTTACAAGCAGCTAAAACGCGTCTCATTTTCATGTTATTGCAATATTTGTGTTGGTTTCGTTAGGCTCAAATCAGCCAAGCATATGGACAAGTTAGCATTGTGAGAAGTTGGGCTGTGTGGCACTGCCTCACAACCCAGACGCTTGTTTCGCCCAGGTCTCTTTGGCGATATCTCGGCGATATCCCCCTGACTGCCTCACCTACGTTTGACCCCTGGCGCAGCCACTGCTACATGCTTGCTACATGCTTGCTACATGCTTGCTACATGCTTGATACATGCTTGATACATGCTTGATACATGCTTGCTACATGCTTGATACATGCTTGCTACATGCCTGCTATATGCTTGCTACATACTTGCTGCATGCTTGCTACAAACTTGCTTCACAGTTCATTTCATTCATAGCTTCATATAAGTGCATTATTGCACTTTTACACCAATCGAGGTCATGTACCTGTAAATTGAGAATGATTGACTGATGAAAATATATTGAGATGAGATGAGATGAGATGAGATAGTATCTTCATAGTATCGGAAGTATCAATGACCACTCTGTTATAGCTTAGAGTCAGGACCAGTTGAAGCAGGATTTTTTTACAGATAAGGCGTTACTTAACCTTCGAACGCTTACTGCGTCGCCTCAGAACAGCAACATACTATGATTACTGACTGTCTTGAGATTTCCTCTCGTGACCAACTAAGCATTGCTCTGAGACGTGCCTAAGCCCAGTCCATGTCTTGTCCGCCTTAAATCACGGAGTCTTCCATCCAGACACAGCAGATGTCGTGAGAATAGATCCAAACGCTGACCGAATTGCCGCTGCTGCAGCGTATATGAGCAATGCAATTCGCCTTGAAGCCCTGAGCTCGGCACCGATTCAGCTCCGCAGGAGAGGCGCAGTGCAGGACAACAGCTGGTGAGATGGAAGTCGCAGAAATGAAATCCGTATGCGGGATGACATTTCAGAACCACTGACCTCACCGGATATTAGCCATTTATTCAAAACGCTTCCCTAGAAAGGTCATGGTAAACTTTGATTTGTATTATTCTGCTCTAAGAGGAACAAGCCTCGGTATTGTCTTTCAGAGTTTGTGAATAATGCTGCTTGAATTGGATTTGGTTCTGGGCACCTGCAACCAGAATCACAGAACCAATGTTTATAACTCTGTTTCACGAGTCTTTTACCTTCTCTCAAATATATCAGAGTTATTAAGCACGTGTTTTAATGAAGATATTCTAAAAATCGATCGTCGCTGAATACATATTTTTGACGAGGACATGCCGGTAGCGGTGTCTTACATCAAGCCACAGCCCTATTTAGGTACTTTGTACACAACATTGCATTAGTATGAAAAGATCGAAGGCGTCTGCGTGCATTGTAGCGTTCTCAGCTGTATTCACGGTCCGGCGCTGGCACACGCTGCTCGGTGAATGCCGGGTGCAGCCGGCCTCGCTCATATAGGTATGAGCAGTGGCGTACTTTTTACTTCGGATAATTGCAGCAGCGTCAGTTCAGATCACTGCAGCAGCGTCAAAGAATTACATTATCGTCCCGGATGCCCATTTCGCGGGTAAAGGCCAGGGGAAGTACCTTAACTTTCTGACCATCCCTGTGACGCACAGCCTTTTTCACATTGTGACCGATTCTGTTCATCCCTGTGACGCACAGCCTTTTTACATTGTGACCGACTCGAATGCAATGTGTCAATAAACCCGACATTAGTCCAGACCGGCAGAGCAGTACACTGTTCTGTATCCCAGTATAACAATTTTCAACAGGGTAAGAGCGATGCATTAATATTTAAACAAGTACATGTATCTCACAGGGTAGCTATGCCGCTGCGACCCCATTGGCTGAGTTGTCTAATGACGGCGGCCATACTGGTACTCACAAGAGCAGCTGCGGCCTTGTTAAAGGATTAGGCGGGCGGGCCACCCAGGCTGACATTTTACAATATATTGATAGAAACTACTTGGTGGTAGCGCAAAATGGCTACCACCACAATGTTCCAAATTGAATTAGGGATAATTATTAGGCACAAAAAATATTTTTTTTCGTGCAAAAAAAAAAATGAAAAATCTAGAAATCATTCTGCATTCAATTTGGACATTGTGGTGGTGGTTCATAATTACTCTACGACTAGTAGTTCGCTCAATAATATTGTATAAAATGTCAGCTGGTGCCCGCCCGGCCTACCTTTACACAGGCCGCCGACTGCTCTTGTGAATCACCAATATGGGCCGCCGTATCAGACAAGTATTCCGGCCAATGCGCCTTCCATCTTTATGGTTAGTGATGTAAATCTGTACATGTGATGTGTTCCCATGAAGGGACGCTAAAATAAAAAGTTGATTTATTTATTTATCATTTACCTCTCCCCGCTCAACAACACTTTTCGTTGACAGCGCCCTCTTAAAGGCTTGGTTCCTCCCCCTTGATTAATTTTTTAATCCGCCACTGCTCATACGTATACAATACACGCAAACGCCTACAACCTTTTCATACTAATGTAATATTGTGCACAAAAAAACTATATAGGGGCGGGCTGTAGCTTGATGTATAAGACCCCGCGACCGGTTTCTTCTCGCCAGAAATGTGTATTCCTACATGCCGGGGTATGCTTTAAGTATAGCACGATCCCGGCAGGAAAATGTCGGGCCAGAAATTGTTCGACTCGAATTCCCATGTTATTTGATAGGTCGGGCAAGAAACAAAAGTTTGCTTGACCCGGCTTCCTGCCGGCTAAACTTAATAAGTTACTACTAATAATTACTTAATAATGAATAGGCTTCGTCTATGCTTTAAAGCATTATTCCGCATGTTAGGAAAAATCTTACTGACCTAAGCCTGACGGAAGTATCTGGAAACTCAGTTTTGCAAAATTTAGCTCTGGTCCTCGGCTTCGCACTCGGACCTCCGCTTATTTTGCAAACCTCGTTTCCAGATAATTTCGTCGGCCCGGTCAGTACTATATATATCCTACATGCCGGGGTATGCTTTAAGTACAGCACGATCCGGGCAGGAAAATGTCGGGCCAGAAATTGTCCGACGCGAATTCCCATGTTATTTGATAGGTCGGGCAAGAAACAAAAGTTTCTTGACCGGCTTTCCTGCCCGGCCTAAACTTAATAAGTTAATACTAATATTCTTAATAATGAATAGGCTCGTGCTTTACTTAAAGCATATTCCAGCATGTGGGAAAAATCTTACTGACCTAAGCCTGACGAAATTATCTGGAAACTCAGTTTGCAAAATTTAGCTCTGGGTCCTCGTGCTCCGCACTCGGACCTTCCGCTAATTTTGCAAACCTCGTTCCAGATAATTTTGGTCGGCCCGGTCAGTAACTATATATTCAATGACGTTCGGTTTTTAGAATATCGTCATTAAAACACGCGCTTAATAACTCTGATATATTTGAGTGAAAGTTGAAGACTTGTGGAACAGACTATAGGGTTTTTAAGTGATGACGTCTTCTGGTTCCAACAGCTGACTGCGCTAACTTTGAGGAGTTTCATCAGGATCAACGATTGTGGAGTACCTGCTGTCAGTTTTCGTGTCAAATTCACTGTATCACCTAGTCCTCTATCATATTTTTCCTTTTATTCCATTGCATAATGCATTGGAACTTCTAGAGAGCTGGCATTTACTTCGAGACTACTATTTACAGCTGATACCTGTGTTGATTATTCGTATTTGTTTGATTTTCTTGCAGCACGAGTGACAACGTTTTAATTTATATTATTAAATTGTGTGACTAGATAATTTGTGCATATCAAACGCTCATTCTTATGTTAATAATTTTGTTTCATTTTGTGACTATAAAATGTATGCATACGTAACACCCTTTTTATTTAGTAGCCCACCAAAGTTATCCGCTTTTCCTTGTAACTCCCTAACATTATTGCATAAGAAATGGATCAAAATGAAAATATGCATCTTGTTTTACTTCATAACATATTTTTGGGCGTCTGAAAACAATAAGTGTATCAGAATTGAGGCTCAAAGTGAATCCCCTATATCTTAAGCACTAGCGCAGTCAGCTGTTGGAACCTCGAGTCCTGTAGTTCTGCCGTCCAAAGGAAGATAACCGTAAGCGGCACTCACTTCATTTTACGCTAGAACATTTTTTAGGTTTTTGCAGACTACGATTAAAGGAAACAGTTCACCTTTAACATGGGGTTTTGAGTTGAGATAGCCAAGTTGTGGCGAATACTCGAAAATGACTTGTGACGCTTTTACATTATCAAAGAAACCTCTTAATTATTTAATATGCAGTCATAAAAGTCGGGACCGGGTTTACCCGGTAACTCCAATCGCTGATTGGCTGATTTTGGCTGATATACGCATGATTTATTAACTTAGAAGATGATGTAAGACTTTGCAAAAGTGGTTTGATAAGAAACGCATAGTGCTGGACTGGACAAGAACATATTGTTTCAGTACCTCATTCTCTGGATTGCCTGGATTGCAAGAATAAACTTTTTAGGATTTATCGTGATTAAGATGCTTAAATCGTCTATAAAACGTTATTCTCAGCAACATTCTCAGCGAAATTATTCAGACGTACTAGTCTTACAGATGGCCGAAATCCGTCTTCATCTTGCTTGCTTCCTTCTGCATGGGGTTTCATGAATAACTCCCGTTTCACTGCACTGATTATGCAAAAAAATACCACTTTGATAATTTGTCGTAAATTGAGCTACATGTATAGGCTAAGTTGAAATATTTAACGCAACTAAGCACAACTTCAACGTCCATAGATGAACCACGGAAACTTTCTTCGTGGATAAAACACAAATAACGGAAAGAATATTGTCATTCAAACGGCAAAGAATACAAAGAATATTGTATTCTTGGCCGTTTGTTTTCAATTTGTGACTTCGCCTATTAATGTTTTTACCATATGCCGAAGATATCCCTTTAACGTTAGCACGTGGGGGCGGTATAACATTTCAGCTCAATGTTATTGATCTGGGAAAACATTTCTGCCCCGGGCCGAAATGTTTTCCCAAAGCTCGTGCAAATAGTATAGAGAGTGAAAAGGTGACTTAATGAATTAAAGTTCGAAAAGAATGAAAAGAGTGTATGAATTGGAAAAGAGTAACTGTATGAACTCTCTGATTTTCTTTGTTCAACTTCGTCGCCGTAGTTGAAACCCAAGTATGGTAGAAAATATGACTTCATTTGGTCCATTACAGCGGCATATGGTAAATTTCATACCACACTTGCGCCGGAATAATTCTTTCGGACCTCGGTCCGTGCTTGAATTTTTGCCGTCGACCTTCGGTTTCTGGGGGAATATTCAGCTCGGACCTCGGTCCCATATAATTATTTTCCCGGCCCCGTGTGGTATTATATAATCCCGTCGGCGATTATGCCAAATAAAAATAATGAAACACGATATTGTACTATGGTAATTATCTCTGAGGTTCTAAAAGCGTTGCAGTTTTTCCTGCATTCTTCACAAGTTATTAGGCAAAGGTACGTCATGTATTGCGCCACGATCCCTTCAAATCGATGACGTTTTGATCTTGATGACATACGTGCTTCTAAGAAAGCAGATTTCGCGTTATTTAGAGGAAAACCAAGTATGAATTTGAACCAAATATCTGACTTTTTTTCCGCGTAAGTATATATTTTTATGACTTCTAGTATCATGATAACTAATATCTAGCTTCTCTTCATCATTTCTGAGCTTTTTCTCGTTTTCTTTTTCAAGGTTAACTGTTCCCTTTAAGCATATCGCATAGCACAGACCAAATTATGTATTAAAATGATCGTTTTTATACAAGCATTTCACTGGTGCAACTTTTTCGTTAACAAATATGTTTATATGACAATATATTGCTAATGGGTTTTTGCCACATTTGCATCATCAACATTTGTATAGATCTGTCAAGACCAAAAAGTGTATGTCACGCCAAAATCTTGTGTATGGTGGTTACGCTTTTTTCCCTGGTCACTAGAAGCAAATAAAATATTAAAAATCATAAGTGGTCCTTGGGACTTGCTTAAACCACTTCTTGCGATATCATCCGAAGGCGGCAGTGCCTCTTTAACCGACTCATATTATAAACTGCAAAGCCTCCAGTATGTGTAGGTGTGTATGTGCTTGCATACGGGACCTTAACAGAGCCCTCACGTCTTGAGTTTTTTCTTCTTCGCCAGTTGTGACCGGGATTACATTTCGGCGTAAACAGCACAAGTCAACTTTCTCTCCAAACTTTCGTTGCAGTCGGACTGGCGAACAGGGCCGATTTTGAGTGCAGCCTGTCTCCGCAAGGAACCTATCCTTTTCTGGTATGCATGTTCCCTTGGACTTTCCTACTTGCTCACAATGGCGTCGCCACTAACCATTGACCATTACAAATTACTAGGGACGAATCCAAGTAGGTACAAGTGCACTTTAGCATGGGATCATACCAGGGATGAATGCAAATTCCTAGAAACAATGTACCTAGTGGTCCCAGTGCAGGCGACGCCCATGCTTGCTCAGTTCTTTTTTTCGGGCCTTCCGGATACTTTCTTTATTTGTTTGTTTTGTTTGTCAATGTGTCTATTCTATTCATTCTTTTGACTACATATTTGGCATGCAGTTGCTCTGAAAAATGCAATGATGATATGATAACAAACATCCCGCATCGCCAGCCTTTTCGTGAAAACTGTCATAACTGCTTTCGAGATCCTGCTCGGATAAGTTCTTCATTACCAAATATATGACAATGTCAGCGAAATTAGGCACGTGCACACATCTAAAAATGTCCAGTTGTTACGCACTATACACTGCAAATTATTTACACACTCCCCCCGCCGAGTAAAAGCGCTACCAAGTTGTGTCGTTTTTTCCCAATCACCCAGTACCACCGGATATATATCATTACAGCAGCTGCTCATGCCAACAAAGAGCAGTCTCGGGGCCGCTGAACCCGATACCGACCACTATTACTAATGCAGCAGGAGCTTCCACGTACTGTTATTCGCGACGCTGGGCTTAGGCGAGTACCTGAACACAATCATTATGTTTTTGCGTCGTGTGTGCTGGCTTCTGCTTCCATCCTACTGGCTGCAATAATCCTTTACAGCTTAACCGTTCGGGGAGATTCGTAAAG
>VOPJ01009756.1:22500-31246 GCA_014673585.1 Semibalanus balanoides
ACATTATGGTATATATCTTCTCGCTAGGTCTTTGTATACCTTGTGTTGCGGTTGCAACATAAAGTTGTAATTTTATCATGCACAGGTGTCCGTAAGATGCTGTTTAAAACCTGCATACGTGAATCAACATCCCAAATCAAAGAAATAGGCACCTTGATGACATCGAAATGTGTACATGAGGCAAGTTTGATTCTTTTCCGTAATACACTTTATCTCCCCTTTTTGTACTGTACCCCTGATTTGACTGTCATTCATATCATACACATGATATCCTGTTTAATGGTTTGCACTTATGAAATTTATGAAATTCACATATGTATAGTCGATTTATTATTTTCTCTTACGGTCACCATCAATTTACACTTCTTTGGCAATATATGCACTGTACAGGGTGTCATTTCTTTCGTCATTCTCTCCTTTGTTGGTATTTTAATTAACATGTACGGCCAATGTATTATTCACACCTCATTCATACCTTGCATTTTAGTCGTTCTTAGACTTGTGAGTTCTCTTGAATAATGCATGTGTCCTAATGTCCTAGACACGCTTTGATCTGTGTCATTGGTTCGCAGTGTCTACTAAAAAATGGATTTCAGACCCCTTGAGACACCTTTTTTATATCATTTTGGAGATAACTTCTTAAGGAATAGCTGGATCGGAATCACATTTTCGCACAGTCTATTTTAGCCCTGGCGCCAATTTTTGTTCATATAGTCTGTTAACAAAAATATAAATTTAGGGTACTTGTCATTAACTGGTAATGGTAACGATATTTAACTCTCGCCTTACGGGGACCATTTCTCACCTTCGCCGTACGGGGGGCTGACAAGCCCCCCTGTCAACTTGCAAACCAAGCAACATAGAGCAACGTGGTAAGAACCAGCATGTTGCCTGCCATGTGAGGAATCTAACAATATGCAATTTTAGGTTTCAAGACAACGAGGTCAAGTGAATGAGCTAAGGTTGACCACATCCAAAAAACAGCGATTTTGCTCTGTCCATCGTCATTATTAATGTTATGATGAAAATAAAATGATTTTGTAAGCGTTAAGTTGTTGGTCGTTGAATTAGCTATCTGACTTTATATCGATTTTTAGGTCTGGGTTAGTTAATAACCTCTTGGCTCACGGAAATCGTCACCATAGATGATAATTGCTATGGGCGATTAGCATTAGCAGCCTCGACTCGATCACGTCCAGTATAGCGATCAGAAAACCTAAAAATTAGACATTGATAAATGCAAATAAAAGTGGCATGTTCCTAAACCAGTTTTTGTCTCAGAAATCCAAAAGTATCTATTTGTTGGTATCTAGCCCAAAAAAGCAAAAAAGTGAATAAAAATATAACGTCATTAGTTTGTTTTCACTAAGAGAGCCATAACTCAGTCAAAAATAGAGATATTGCCTTGAAATATGGTTTCGGTTTTGTTTATTATCGTAAATTTTACATATATTCCGGTTTTTCAAACATCTTAACAAATTGTGTTTTTGTAGTGATTAAAAAAATGTTTTTGAGTTTTTGGGGTCAAAAACCCAAAAATTACCATCTCTGAGATAATAATCAATTTAAAGACAATGCCATTTAATGTCATTTCCGTTTTCTGTTTGTTATTTGCTGCAAAACTATATTTTCTACGATTTTTCAAATATTTGCCGTTTTTACCATTATGACGTCATTAAAACGTCATTATCTCCCAAAGAAATTGACCAATTTGGATACAAATGTGAAGGGATGCGTGTAATTGCTGTAAACTCAGCAACTGAAAATTTCAGCAAGATGCGTTGCATGTATTAAAAGTTATTTTAGAAAGAAAAAAACTCAGGGGGCCTGTCAGACCCCCCCCCGTACGGCGAGGGTTAATACCTGCATAAGGCTACATCTGCTGACCTTCCTGATTGGGTAGATGGGCTGGGCCAGCCACGTTGGACCTGACTCAGCTTAACTCTGCCCACCGGCCGTGACCCGGTCGGCTCTGCGCGCAGTGCCAGTCGCGTCATCAAAGTCGTACAGGCCAAAGCCCCGTCGTCAACGCCGTTAACGTTGATGATGACGGGTTCTACGTCGCCTGGGATGCTGCCAGTCGTTCAGTTCTGTGCCTCTAACGCTCTGGCCCGGCGGACTGTAGCAGCCCGGACCTCGCACTTGGCGCAGCGCCTCGCCTCGTCCAGTGACCGTGACCCGGTCGGGTCGGCTGCCTCCCCGGCAGCTACGTCCAATGTATGTCATCGCCGTGCCGCCGCGCCCGCTCTAAGCGTCCCACTGACCGGTCAGGGGCCACCGTCCCGCCCTCAAGGGGCGGAGCTTAATTGTTACGTGCTGTTGAAGTAACTACCTACGTCGCGGTAAACTCTACTGTAGGAATGGGTTTACCGAGCAGATATTAAATTTACAAGTCAATGACACGTACCCTAAATTTAGATTTTTTGCTAACAGACTATATGAAAAGGGCGCCAGGGCTGAAATAGACTGTACGAAAATTTGATTCCAATTCGGCTATTTCTTAACAAATTATCGACAAAAGCGGGGTGTCACGTGATCTGAAATCAATCGTAATGTGAATGACTAGAATTTCTCGTAATTCTCTCCTTACTTCTCAACTGCGCAGCCCGCAGTTGTCGGCTTCGAGCTGCGGTGTGTGCGGTACAGCATAACTTCAGGCGTTTTTTGTTCAGCCCACTTTTGATTGGAAATAGAGGTATAGGTCAAAGAAATGTCATATAATTGACTTGACCTTCGGTCACCAATGCACACATTCCTGGTAGCAAAGCTGTAGTCCTTGGTGACCTCATACCTATCATGATTTAAGACTGCGATGCAATCGATTGCTTAGTCTCTCACTAACGCCACTTAAAACTACTTGGAGGTGGGCTAACTCAATCTGCCCTGAAGATGTGATTCCTGTTGACCTTGGCTAATCAATTAACAAAACTCAAAGTGTCAATGATAAGGGACGCACAAAAACGGCAACGCCACCGACGTTTTGTGGTTCGCGTCGCATCGCAGCATTTACTAGACCTACCTGCATTCCACCGTACACCAATAAACCGTAATAGCCCTTGGGAAACCAATAGATTTGCGAGATGTGCGGGGCTTATCGAATTTGATCACTTGAGACGGAATTATTCTTGCCAGTCTACAGTTTACCAAGATTTCCCAAGACTAGCAGAGAAATAAAAAATCCCAAAGGGCCACAGGTTCAGGGTACGGAAATTTGCGTCCCGGATTCCTATGCCCACGTTATGACACTCATGACTCGAGTTCAGCGGCGCCGCAGCTACAGTGTCACACAACACGCATAGTCGTAAGTTATTAACATCATTTATAGTGGTTTATTCTTGGAATATAGTGAAACGTAAACTATGTTTCCTCTTTTTGTTTTGCTTGCTGGCTGACTGATGGCTTTTCCCAAATTAATGTAGCTAAGGCAGGTCTTCTGCTGCAGCTGATGCCAGGTCCTCTTGCTGCAGCTGGAGAGGAGAGGGGGGATCGGAAGGGAGAGGGATGTCCGTTTACGTCCGCTTAATTTTTTTTTTGTCCTACACAAATTGAGTTATCACTTGAAACCGACAGAAGAGACCAAAATATAATGTGAGTTGATTACATTTTGCAATTAAATATTCCTACTGAGTACTGAAAGATATTTTAAGCTTAAGTTTTCAGACGTTCCACGATAATAACAGTAGGTATATGCCTAAAAGCTGACGCTGAGAAAGCTAGGACCAAGACAGACCTGTCACTCCACGTTAAATTGACCAAGGCGTGACACCCTCTTGTCACCAATTTTCACACAAAAATTGTATATGGAGATTCTCTCGGACACTGAAACGATCTGTAAAAGTTATACCACAATATAAACAGCAGTTACGGAAATATCACCTCAAGCATTTTTGCGAGGTCATGTTGGGCATTTTGGATGCTCAAAGTGGAATGCCTTTGGATTTTCTTTAGGACAGGCAACACGTTACTTTTCACGGTGTCTCTCTATTTCTCCGGAAGTTATATGCAGGTACATACTAAGCGCCAGCTGCACAAAGCACATGTGCTGTAATGCAAAACGCATAGCAATTAGCATCTATGGTGACGTTTTCCGTGACCTAAGAAATAAGAGGTCATTAATTGCAGTTAATGTCGATTTTTAGGTCTGGGCCATGGCCCAGACCTAAGAATCGATATATTGCCAGATAGCTAATGCAATGACCAGCATTTTGACGCTAACCAAATCGTTTTATGCTCATAACTTTGGTAATGAAGACGGACTGCTGTCTTCATTACCAAAAATTTTGATCTGTACAGATAAAAATTGTGATTTTTAGACGTGGTTGACATTAGATAATTTAATTGTAGACCTGAAACCTTAAAATCGCATACTGATTTTTTTGTATCATGACAGACAGCATGCTGATTCTTACTGCATTAAACCTCGCCTTACGGGGGAGGCTGACAGGCCCCCCTGAGGTTTTCTAGAATAACTTTTTACACATGCGGCGCATCTTGCTGAATTTACAATAGCTGAGTTTACAACAATTCCACGTATCCTTTCAAACTTGTGTTAAAATTGATCAAGTGGCTTTGGAAAAAATGACGTTTTAGTGACTTCATGCTGGTAGAAATCGGCAAATATTGGAAAAATCGTACAAAATGGAATTTTGCAGCAAATTGGAAACCGAAAATAAAATGACATTAAATGCCCGATTCTTTCAAAATGATCATCTTGGAAATTCAAAATGTTGGTTTTTGACCCCAAAAAGTCAAAAACAGATCTTATTACAAACAAAAATAACTACAATAGCAGAATTTTCACAGATGTTTTAAAAACCGGAATACATGTGAGAGAACTGATTATAACCAATATCAAAACCAAACTTCAAAGCAATATATATATTTTTGACTGTACAGCCTAACCATTCAGGCGGTTGCAGCGTGCCTGGCAGAAACAGCGGGAATGTGGGCATTCACTGCTGACTGTCAGCTAACTCGGTGGGACGCTTATTTTAGAACCAATTGTACGTTAACTGTCCACTAGCAACTTGGAAATATTCCCTCGTCAAGATGCAAGAAATAGGGGGACCGGGGCACGTCTGTCCACTTTTTTGCTATTGGCCCGGCGGGCACACTTTTCAGAAGTTGGTGATTGAACTTTCCAATATGTTACATACAATAAATAGCTTCAAATCGTTTTTTAGGGTTAAAGTGGTATCTCAGTTTGTTTCGACAACCCAGTGTCGATAATGTGTCGATGACTCATTTGCATGATTTTCCGCTGAGAAACCTGGCACGGCCATTTGCAGCAGATGACATCGATCAAATTTAAGCCTGGAAGTGACAGCCTGAGCAATATGTCACACAGTAGATTTGCATTCTAGCAAAACTGATTTGTTGAGCCATAACCGTAATTGGATTACTAAAAATGATTTACAAAATAAGAAAACAATTTAAAATAGCGCAATGGTTTTTAAACAGGGCTGCGGAAGTCGGAGTCGGAAGTCGGAGTCGTCGGAGTCGGGTTAGTTTTGGCCGGAGTCGGAGTCGGAGTCGGAAGTCGGTACAATTTGACGATCCGACTCCGGGCTGGCAGGTTGCTGGCCGTAATGGGCATCGTACTTTCAGAAGTATTTTGTAATGGATCACTATATTCACCAATGGCGATGACTGCATAATTTTGAAGGTCTTGCGAATTTTTCAACTAAGTTATTTATATAGTGTGTCAAACGCGGTCGTAGGACTGCGGCCTGGCCGCCCCTGGCGTGACCGCCGCCATAGGGAATTCCGACCGTTTAAGTCAAGTTTTCAGTTGGATTGTTAACAACAACTATGGTGACTTAATTCAAATGTTCTTTGGAATCAGAGAGAAAAAATAATTTTGAATCCAACCGTGCTGCTTTCACGGTTCTATCTTTGAAGCTGTGCCCGCGTTATAGTGTTATATCCGGCATGTTCCTCCTAGTTTTACGTGTTAATCCGCTGAAAACTGGTCTCTGAGTGGGACATAGCGCATATTTTACATTCGATACTCAAGAGTTAATTTGAGTTATCAAATATGTTCCTGTGGCTCCACAAAGCTGATACCCGAAGCAACATCTTAATCTAAGTCCGTTGCCATTCCGTTCAAACTGTGCACCGGCGTTTTGTAACGTTTAATGCCAAATCCGTGACAAAACCAATTGACGAGCCGTATGATGCTCACTTGACGTGAGCATTAATTTGGGCGACTCATTTTTAGTCAATCAAATGTTTGGTCAAATTATCATGTTTATTTGTTCCAGATATACTGTGGGAAGCTTACATATATACTCATACATATATGTTTGACTAAAGTTGAAGTTTACGTCAAGTAGGAACTATATGCTGGTAGTTAAGTCCACTCTGCTTGGTCAGGGGATTGTTACTAAACTCCCGTTTTGGATAGACCGGCATTTGACACGCCATGCATACCATTAATTTTACTAAATATCTGTGTATTTAGTAGCATCCTTTTTCTTTAATGCGAAATCGGCATCTGTTTGCAACTGAACGTGGCATACGTGGCATGTCATAACTCGTCTAAGGCATACTGGAACTTGAGACTCTATTATATAACACTTTTACCATTGTCATTAAGAACAGAAATACATCTGTTATATTCGAACGGAGTCAATGGACATCAGCAGGCGGCATTCAATATCGACCAAATACATTAATGTTGCGTTTGCAAATTTTGCCGTAACGAACTGAATGACGCTTGCTCAAGTCAACTAAAACTTGCCTATCTTCTAATGAACGCTGTCAAGCTTTCCATTGGCTTATATCTGAAACCCAGTGGACCAGTGTTGACACGGTGCCCTGGTCGATTTGCAATGCCTTGCCACGGATGTGTTACGCCGATGTGAGATGCATATATGTCAAAACAGTATGGTCTGCTGTCCGGTTTAAATGATGATATGGCCGAATTGGCTGAACAGATGCGCCTCGCATTGAAGAAAAGTGTAAAAGCGTTCCACGTTTAAAACGAACGGCGGTATTGCACATGGTGCTTGCAAGTAATTTGGTCCTTATCAAAACTGCGAGCATTTCAGTTTTCCTTTCCCCCTTTTTTTATAATGTATTATTGAAAAATGTATTTTTGTGCTCTAACTTCTTGTGAATTATATGTCCATAGATCCTTATATCTTAATAACATTTAAAATGAAAGGTAACCAAATTAGCAGTTAAACGATGCACTTGTATGTCGGTCTTTTTTAGTGGTGGCGACCCTCAAATAATAAAAATTGCTTAATAATTTTGAACATTAGGAAATTTGGTACACCTTTTCTTAATGCGAGGCGGCATCTGTTCACCTCAGTTCGGCATTTCTCATTTAAAACGACAGCATGACATACTGTTTTGACATCTATGCATCTTCACAATCGGGCGAACAGCACTCCCGCGGCAAAAGGTCATTAAAATTGACAAGTGCGACGGTACACTGTCAATTTTAAATGACCTTTGCCGCGGGAGTGGTGTTACGCCGATGTGAGATGCTAGATGTCAGAACAGTAATGTCATGCTGTCGTTTTAAATGAGACATGCCGAATTGAGGTGAACAGATGCCGCCTCGCATTAAGAAAAGGTGTAGTTTTGTTTCTGGTTGTATATAACACTAAGCTTTATGTAATCATGAAATATAGCTATTTTCCCCCAACCAAATAACAAACAATAAAACAACGGGAAACTTACATCAGAAGCTCATCGATGCATTTGTACAACGACCCACTTGATCTTAATTTAGTGTCGGCGATTTATTTCAGACATTGTTCAGCGTTGAATAAATTTGAAACACCGTCGCCAGATATGGCGCGCTTCAAATAGTGATGAAAACGCTGCTCATTAGTTTCAACTGAAGTTTATGTACTTGTTTTTAATTTGTAAAAAATACAACCTAGAGTAAGGAAATTATTGTATTTTAGTCTGCAATCAAAATCAAATCATTGTTATACCACAACGGAAGCCTAAGAAATTGTTAACAAAAATAAAAGGGTTGTTATTTCCCTTTAAGCGTTCCACACTTTTACCGACCGGTACTTGGCAAGTACCTACTTTCGGTTCTCAATTTAACTGCGGGTTTTTCCGTATTGCTACTTACGCAATGGAGTTGAATTATATTTTTAGTTCTGCTTGTTTCGATTATATGCCCCGTCGATCCTCCACAGAAGAATGCCATTAAACAAATGCGTGAAACGTAATTCATACTCATTTGCATACATGTATCGTCATTTTCTTTCCGCATAAAAATTGGTGTTGCAAGACATCTATAAAATGCTCTTACTCCCAAATAACCTAACTATTTGTTTTCTGAAAAGGTAATACATTTAAAGACCATTGGGTATATACAATTTAGGAACGATATCTACAACCGAGTTCAAGATATAAGCAAATTTTGGATGGCGTTAGATTCGGTATCCACCGGGGTCTGGGTTGAAGGTCGGGTCGATCTAGGAGTCGGAGGTCCGGAAGTCGGAGTCGACTCCGGAGGGTCGGAGTCGGAGTCGGAGTCGGAGTCACTTGACAACCGACCGACTCCACATCCCTGGTTTTAAAACAATCATTCATGAGACTGGTGAATTGCATCGTTAACTTAATTTGAATAAACTCAGCTAATTGAAATTCTTATTTGTACACTATATTGTTCAAAATAATTGACGATATCCTCCCGCGAGGCAACGGTATAATAATAATAATAATACCATTTATTTCGCACCCTCATGGGTACATATCATATCACGAGCACTTT
>VOPJ01009757.1:0-31404 GCA_014673585.1 Semibalanus balanoides
AAGGTTCAAAAGGTGTTTAACTTTGCCGCACAGGCGATATCGGGGAGACGAAAGTTTAGCCAGTCGGCAGACGTCCGGGCGGCACTGGGGTGGCTTGGTGCGGAGGATCTTGTCAAATATCACACGCTCGCACTATTCCACAAAATTCGCCTGCATCATGCACCAGTGTCTTTTTCAAACTCCATCCAAACAAACCGCGAGGCACGAGTTCGGAGAACCCGCCAGGATGACAATCTGCGTCTGCCATCTGTCAGGACCGAGGCTGGGAGGCGCCGGTTCTTGTATGTGGACCTATGTGGGTACAGGAACGCGCTTGCCAGTGGAAAATGCGCGAAAATGTTCAGTCGCATAGTTTCGCATCGCGCTGCTCAAACGACTTTTACTGGACTGCAGGCGACTGAGCGGCATCCCTGGTTACCATCACATTGTCATTGTCTCTGTCGTTTTTATCATGCTCATTTTAACCTGCGTGTGTGTCTAATGTCTGCATGTGTTCCTTCAATGTAGTTTATAATCTGATGAAAGGCAAGGAAGAGCCACCATTGCGTGTATTTGCCGAAATAAATGATACATGATACGATGATGTTTAAAACATTGCTCTATCATGTTTAGGTAAAAAGTTATTCAAGAAAACAAACTCCACCAAAAACGCATTTTTTACCTTCGATGACCACTGGAGCCTAACTATTGCTCTGAACTCACTTTAGAGGACGATTGCATTTTTAATGAGCTTTCGATATTTTTCCCCTAGCTATCATAGTTCACGAGATATATGGGGTTGTTCGAAGCGAAGTCCAAAAACTGTGAAATTTGATCTTTTATGACGTCTGGTGACCTCAATATTGACATAAAGCTAAAAATGGTCTCCGTATCTTCGAATGTACACGTTGAGAGCTTACGAACGTGTTTTTTTTTGCGTCTTTCTATTCTTTTCGTTTTTGACTTAGAGGGGGATCATTTTGACCCCCCCACCATGGCGAAGTTGTCTCGGAGGCCCACTAGGGCGCGGGTTAATACAAAAGGGAAAATCGTATGTGTTTTTTACAAGTTAACGGTAAAAGTTGTCATTTCTATTTTCATCTGAAGGGGCCCACCGCAAAAATATAGAAAGCAAAGTTAGCGCGAAAATGTGTGACTGATCAAAGCTCTATGGGTATATAACATAAATATGTGTATAAAATATGACAAGAAGTGTGCCAGAGGCTCGCACAAGAGTCACAGTGGTCCTTCCCCTCTTCCGTTCCCTTATTATGAAATGCGGTATCCCGCTAAGGCCCTCTAAGGTGGGGCCCTGCCCCATTTCATATACCGGCTACTGAACCCTCAGAATGGGAAGTGTTCTCATGTGAAAACCTTATTGATTAGTTAACTGAAGATTCCATTATGGCGCGGCGTGAGAACAGCCAGAAACTGGTATTTAAAGAGTACGAATACAATATTTATGTGAGAATGTGAGCACGTCTCTTAGCGGTGAGCCATCACATTACCACGCCACACCCAGCGGAACACTTCCGTCCCCCAACTTAGGTGGTGGAGATGTGGTGGCTTCCCTATGTTGAGGTGGGGTGGGGTGGGGGGGGCAGACCCCGCGGCGTGGCACGTCCTGCCCGCCGGCCGCCGGCTGCTGGTCTGTCGTCGTGGGAGGGGTGACGGGGTGGCTGCCAGCTGTTTCCGGTTTACCGCGCCGGCCACCATCGCCCGCCGCCTTTGAGACGGCTCTCATCAGAAGCTGGGCTGACCGCCACCAGAGGCCAGCTCAGCCAGCTTCCTCCGTCTTCTTCTTCTTCTTCAGCTTCCTCGGCGGTCAGTCGACACTGACCGAAACTCCCAGGCTCCGGCGCTGACCTGCCGCGCCGCGCATCGTCGCCACCGCCGCCACGCGATGATAACGGCCAGGAGGCTCACTCCGGCACCTCCAGCATTACACAAGAGGGTCCCATCCAATGCCATCCTCTGATTGGTCGTGATGTCAGGTGCACATGACGTACGCTAGCGAGCATGTTAAGCGTATTAACCCGCGCCCCGCTGGGTCTCCAGCCGAACGCACCCCGCTGGGGCTGATTCTGCCCCCCCCCACGTTATCTTCCGAACCAATAACCACAGCGAGATGCACAAGGTAGGAAACGAAAGCTCTCAACAAAATGCACCCAAATTATATGCGAAATATTCGAAATAAGGTCACATGTCAATTGTCAGGTCAAGGTCAGGTGAAATGTCAGGATTGAGATATTTTAGTTTTTGGACCATATTTGCTATCCAAAGCCTTAGATTGAGACTATTCTTGCACAAAGTGCTCTAAAAGGTATAATAAATCTCCCGCATTAAGCAAAAGTGAAATTGTTAGCAAAAGTCAAGGTCAAGATCGGGTCACAACAAGTCACTGTTGGCAAAATGACTACGGAAGTCATGCGACACATGTTTTATAGGTTGTTTTCAGTGGTGTATTTAATGGGGCCATGGGAGCCATGCCCCTCCCCCTTGGGGCCGAAGGCGCGCTCCAGAATATGTTGTATTCACTCGGCACGGACGCAGTTTGTGTGAAGATTTCAAGATAATCAGGATTTTGTTTTTGCTGATACTGCAAGCGGTTTTATAAGTATTGTCTATACAGTTCTTGGACTACTAAATTATGAATTGTGCGTGTGGCCCCACAGGCAGATCCAGACGGGGGGACATCAAGGGCAAATCCCCCTCCCGCAGGAATCTGGGACATTCAATACAAGCATGCCCCCCGCGCGTTCCCTGCACTGAATGTGACAAATAATGATCTTAGGAGAAAACTGGGAATGTTAACATTTTTCGGGAAAAGATTATATAATACTACACAGGGCCGGGACAATTATTTTTTAGGACCGAGGTCCGAGCTGAAAATTCTGCCCAAGACCGAAGGTCAAGGACGGAAAATTAAATGCTCGGACCGAGGTCAAACACAATTATTCCGGCCCAAGTGTGGTATAAAATGAACCATATGCCGTTGAGCAGGATTTTTTTCACTCTGTATCAGGGTGGGCCAGAAATAAGTACATTCATGATTTGTTCTATAAAATGTTTGTTTCCATACGCAGAGTCAATAATGAGCTGTAATTATGCTCATACATGAATGGCAAAACTCATAAACATCAGTCAAGTCAGTTAAGTTGAATCTGACAGCCTCTTCAGGCTCTTTACAGAAGGTGCTCCAGATGGGCAGCGCGGCGCTCCTTTACCAACGGCAGCCTGAGTCCTTCCAGGTGGGCGATGGAACCCTGTCGACGCTATCGCAGGCACGCTGGACCACCTCTTCAACGATGGCGATCTTTAGTTCATCAGTCGTCAAGGCTTTCCTGCATACACCCTATCCTTCAGGACAGCCCCACATTGAAAAAGTCCAGGGGTTAAGATCGGAAGAGAGCGACGGGCCCACGGGTACGGCCGTCTTCAGCTGATGTGTCGATCAGCAAAGTGACATTTACGCCCAGTCCAGGGACTCGCCGAAGCAGTGTGTGGGTGCCGCCCCGTCTTGTGTGAAGCCACTCTTGGTTGCAGTCATCAGGCCTCCCCTGAAGCTCCCTCCAGAACGGGTTCAGCGCTGTGATGACGAATCGCGTCGAGTTGATGGTGGCCGCCACTCCGTCCTCATCTTCAAAAACGGGCCGATGGTTCCCCCGCCTTTTTGCATGGCCAGCCATACTGTGACCTTCTTGGAGTGAAGAGGTCGACTGAGCACCTCATCTGGTCGCTCTGTGCACCAGTGTATGGCGTTGTGAGAGTTGACGTAGCCTTCTAGCCAGAAGTGTGCCTCATCACTGAACCACAGCTTGTCAAAGACCTCCGGGTTTTGGGCGAACCATTCAGCCATAGTCACTTGACGCTCCAAGTCACATGGCGATAGCTTATGACGGATTGAAAGATGATACGGATGTAGTTCCAGATTTTCCTTCATGATTCTTCGCAGAGTCGTCCTACTCAGATTCAGCGACTGGGATCGATGTCCGGGTGGACCTTTTGGGGCTCTGTTGGACAGAGGCTGCCACCCGTTGGACGTTGGCTTCCTGCCTGGTGGTTCTGACTTGTCCTGGCGGTTTTCTTTTTCCACTGGACCCAATGTTGCGAAACTTGCTGACCCATTGATGAATCAGCTTGCATTCAGGAGCTAGTTGGAGTTTTCGGTGACTAAACTGATTTCTTTAGTATTGTCGCCTATGTGTCTAAGAGATTTAGTCAAAAGTAGGGTCTCAACAACAAAATGCTTTCTCCTTGTTGTATGCCACATTTGCTTTGAACGAGTTTTGTGGCATTCTGTCTTGCCACATTATGTGTTATCCGTGTGCAAAAAATATTAATGCAGCACGAGCCGTTTAAGTGCACGAGGCGAAAATAGCAATGTACTTATTTCTGGCCCACCCTGTTTCTGTACTATTTCCCCGAGCTTTGGGAAAACATTTCGGCCCGGGGCAAATATGTTTTCCCAGATCAATTAACATTGAGCTGAAATGTTATACCGCCCTCACGTGCTAACGTTAAAAAGATCTCGGCAGGAGCGTGGGAAGTACTTTAAAGCTGGGGGGGGCGAACTTTTTGGCGGACATGAGGTAGAAAAAAAGATGGCTAAAAAGCGATATATCGCTGTGGTCGCCACCCGTTATATCGCCACAGGATTTATCGCCATATATCGCCACCCGCTTACCCGATATATCGGAATCTATCCCCGATTTATCGCCACCCGTTCTGGATGCGTCAATGCCGGTAACCGCCTTGATCCGGAATTTCGTTGGTGAGGCCACTTTTCCTTTTTCGACTCCTGGTCGACTCTTTCTTTGCTGAACGTCAGGGTAGGAGTCGACATCATACATCCATGACGCGTTTTG
The DNA here is from genome assembly GCA_014673585.1 of Semibalanus balanoides. Lineage (NCBI taxonomy): Eukaryota > Metazoa > Arthropoda > Thecostraca > Balanomorpha > Balanidae > Semibalanus > Semibalanus balanoides. Next base: position 4,848 of record VOPJ01009757.1, read on the forward strand.
CTAAAAAACAACAAGAAACACCGCTTCGAAAATTTGCCTTAGGTATCGTCCATACTTAGTTCTGTCACAATCAATTTTCCGGTGTTTTGAACATTTTTCAAGGTTTCGTTTTTTGTGAGCAATTTTATTTTCGTTTTTATGGGTCAAACACTCAAAATGTTGAAAATTCGAGATTGTAATATTTAAAACAATGGCATTGCCTACCTTTTGCTGCATTTGTTCTGATTTGCTTCAAACCTCCATCTTCTACAATTATTTAAACTTTTATCACTTTTCCACCAAAAATAGCATAACATGACGTCATTAAAAGGTCATTATCTCTTTAAGTGCTACATTAATTTCATCACAAATTATTGAGCAGACGTAGAATTGATGTAGAATAAGGTACTGCAAGTGTCACGTTGATATCTGCCACAGCTTTTGAGTTATTTAGAAAACCCGTGAGGGGGCATATAAGATAAGGGGGGCATAAGGGAATTAACCCGCGCCCCCAGCGGGGCGCGGGTTAATTCCCTTTGGGATCCCCTTTTAACCCGAAATCTAAAAAAGCTAACAAGACGCCGTAATTTCCGCCTCTGTAGCTCAGTGGGAGAGCGCTGGTCTTCTGACCTATCTCGAGTAGTGCAGTCTGGTTCGAGTCGCGTTCGGCCTGCCGCTATTTTGCTCCTGACTGGATTGGCCTGCGGCCGTATGGCAGGCGTCGCACTCAAGGGCCAGGTGACGTCAGCGAGCGGGGCGGACCCGTGTCCAGGTATGTCAGGGCACGTAAAACTTTCGTCTCTAAATTCTTTGCCGGCCAACAGGGGATATTGCGCGACGGGTGGTGAGTCAGGACCAGCGCAACAGGCTCTGCTTGAGCGTGGTCGACCTCGGGAAAGCCCATCCATACAAAACATTTCGGAATAAAAATAAAAAAAAAAACAGCGTTTGAAAGCTCTTTAAAATGGTCATGCAAAGTTTATTGGCGCTTATTTGGCCTCAGGTTCAATATTGAGGTCACCGAGGTCATCAAAAATCACGTTTTCCAAGTGAAGGACTATGCTCTAGAAAATCCCAAATGACTCGGAAACTATGAAAGCTAGAAGCAAACAAAAACAAACAATCGAAAACTCATGACAATTTAAATTGCCGTATAATTATAAAATTCAAGCTCAGGTTCATAGTGAACGCCGCAGATTGCAGAGGTCAAAAAATGTCAGGACCATGTTCTCCAAAACGTTTGTTATTAATAACTTTTTATTGGTTAAAAGTATAGCAGTAAATTTAGCACTATCGCTTTTTTTCTCGTAAAGGCGATTTGAAGCAACATATTAATGGTGACCTGGTAAGGTCAACTTAACAATTTGACCTCAGGTCAAGGTAATTTGGTAACCCAGGTAGGTCATGCTGCATATGGAGCGACGTGACTCAACGAGACAAACGCAATGGTGTCATTTGCACGTCTCTATCTTTCTTCGATCAAGAGTTATAGGAAAACAAGGGGCTGGTGACCTGAGATGACCTCAGCCGACCTTACAGAAGTCACTGAGCAATGATTCTACCTTGGTCATCAGCAATGAGCTAAAATAGCATGATTCTGAAATAATTAGCCGGCTTCAATGCATGTTTTCCGAAAAGGAAGCATTTGTATATTTTGCATGCAACGTGACTTTGATGACCTCTGGTGACTTCAATATTGACCTGAGTCAAACAACGCTCAAGTAGCTTTGAGTGACCTTGTATAGAGCTTTCGAACGCTAGTTTCTGCGTCTTGCTAGCTTCTTTAATTTTGATTTATAGGGTGGTATCCCAATGTAATTTAGCACGCTGATCATGCCGGCTAGCATACGTCATGTGCACCTGACGCCACGACCAATCAGGCCTTGAGACCACCCTGTTTTCGCCCACAAGTGGTCTACCTTGTTTCAGACTTCGTGAATTGATTTCAAATTTTCATTGTATGATTCAATCATGAGTTTGCAATCACTCAGAAATTACCACCGAGATGAAATGATTCTCAGTGATTCACAGGCCCTATGTGAATCAATCATGAAAATTCATTCAGATGAGATCATTCAACTGACATGATTCAATGCACAATAATTAGCAATCATGGTAAGTGCAACATAACAGTGCATATATTGCGGAATGAGAGGGGTGTTTACAGACCAAATGAAGTGCGCTGAAAGATGATCTTGACATTTGTGTTGATCCATTTCTATTCCCCAGTTATGAGGGGTTGGGCGTAAGGCGTTTGGAAAGTTCTCTGTCCCCCCAAAAAAGAATGATTCAATCTGCTGATGAAATGGATTCTAAGTCACCCTATTTCTCTTCTGTATGAAGATTCAGATGGCAATGCATTCATTGAATCATTCGATGAGGAGATGAATCGATCACTGTCATTCATTCACGTGACGTTTAAGGATAAAATATCAATCAAAAATAATGATTCAATCAGAGATCATTCACATAGGTCACGTGTTATAGAGCCTTCTGATTACGGCGCCTCTCGACGCGAGTGTTCGCCGGTATGCGGATCTGCGTTCGGCAAGGGGTACAGCATGGCCGCGCTTGATCGACTTTCCCAGAAAGGGCCGATCCCGGGACGCGGGCAGTCGCGGGTATTGCAGGCACTCACGGCGCACTGCTATGTATTTACATAGTTAGTCAGAGGAGGACTTCCGGCGCGGATGGCCTCCTCTGACTCCTTAGGGGCTTTGTCTAGGAAGTTAGGATGCCTCGGTGGGGGTGATTGTCTTGTCTTTAGTGGTTTCAGCTGGAAAAGAGCCGACTAAGAATTTCCAAAGTATTTTGCCCTTGATGTTCTTCATACCCAACGGCAGGTATTCGTGCATTGAATTTAATGCACTTCGATGTTTAAATGAATTTTATCATGTAATGATACGAATTCAAAAGACAGTGCAAGTATCTACACTGTAGACAGGGGCGGATCCAGCCGGTCGGTTTGGGGGGGGGACAACTTTTTTTGGCAAAAAGGTACCCCTATTTCTTATCCTCGGATTTGGGCTTCTCACCTAATTTGGCATTCGAGATTTAAAAAATAGGGAAAACAATATTTTTTTGGGAAAAAATGTTTTTTCGAAGAAAAAAAATCGGGAGAAAAATCGGCGAAAAGTCACATTAAAACACACAAAACACCACTTTCAGTAGCATATACACACGTAAGTAATAATCACGTTTATTTCATTCCAACTCACAGGTGCGTGACTGATAATTCTTGAGGGGGTCGGCTGAAATGACGAAAAAGTGCATATTCGTTTTGTCTTCGTGTATTAAAGCATTTGCAGCATTTTTAATGTGGATTTCCATGTTATAATACGTATTTAGTTAGGTTAGGTATTTTGAGTGTTTTAGGGGGCCGATGTTCGTGTCATACCGTTTGCGTCGCCTTTTTCAGAGCTCGGCAGGCTAGCTAGCTTAACATGTAGCGAGCTTAAAAATTAACCCTCGACTTACGGGGAGTGGGGTCTGACAGGCCTTCCTGATGTTTTTCTGAAATCACTTTTTTCTCATGCGGCGCATCTTGCTGAAATTTCAGTAGCTGAGAAGACAACAATTATACATATGCTGGCAAAATTTTACTGAAATTGGTTCATTCATTTGGGAGATAATGACGTTTTAGTGACGATTATAGTTGGTGGAAAGATGGTAAATATTGTGAAAATCGTAGAAAATAGAGTTTTGTAGCAAATTGCTAACAGAAATTGACAAAGATCGAAAATGACATTTTTATTAGGAAAGGCGAACTCTTTTTTCTGAAATTTTGGGTTTCTTACCCCTAAAAAAATGAAAAACCGAAATATAAGAGAGAAAACTAAATGTGGGCAATACACAAACCAAATTTCAAAGCAATGACTTGCAATGACTATTTGTGATTGAGTGATGGCTCCCTAAGTGACAGAAACTCATGACGTCATTTTTATCATTTTTTGGGACTTATTTTGACCAGACACCAGCAAATAAATAAATTTTCGGTATTTCTGAGACGAAACTTGTCTAGGACAAAGCTTTTTATTTGCATTTATAAAATTCTAATTTTGAGGTTTTTGACGGAGAAAAACCGCTGTTCTTGACGTGATCGAGTCGAGGTCATTCACTTGACCTGGAAGTTCACCCAATGAACTGAAACCTAAAAAATGTATATTGTTAGAATCCTCACATGACAGGCAGCATGCTGGTTTTTACCGTGTTGGTTCTTATAGGATGCTTGGTTTGGAAGTTAACAGGGGATCCTGTCAGCCCCCTCCCCCCGTACGGTGAAGGTGGGAAACGGTAAGGCGAGGGTTAATGTTGTATGAAGTGGCCCTGGGGACAGGAATTATCGTCAAGGAGAGCCTCTGCCAGACACTTAATTAAATACATTTTCCCTTTTTCCTAATTTGTGTAAGCAATTACGAAACTTGTGTGATGCCGCGAAGCGGCGTGATTTTTTCCAGATTTTTATTGTGAATAGCTGTTTTTTCACTGCTTCAAAGTAATTTTAGCGATAAATTGTTATCTTTCCTCGTGTACCAGACTCACCATGTTATTACCAAATAGTACCAAGTCAGTCCGTATTGAATAATGTGGGTATTCACTGACATCCTCTGTGGGGGGGGGGGCAAAAATTATGTTGGCCCCACCCTTTTTCGCTTGGGGGGGGGGGCATGGCTGGATTGACCCCCCTGGATCCGCCCCTGACTGTAGACAAATCATTTCCCGGGTGTAATTGGGTGGGCAGATTGCCATGTTAGTCCACATCCGCTACTAAACTAAGCGCCTTTTTAGAAAAAGTGGTATACTTACACCCCATTTAGAATGACAACTACTAGCGCTAGGCCCTAAGATTCTTCTAGATGCTTAAAAGGGCACCTTTTCTAAACAAAACAAAATATCCCTTGCATTTGCCTTCGGCGAACGGCGCGGGAAGCTCTGCCAACTCGACATCAGGAGGTGAACAGAAAGAGTGGCTACATTACCTCCCTGTAGGGGCTAGCAGTGGCAACAGTCCTGAAATTATTCGCATGCGCATTCGCATTCGCATGAGGAACTGCAAGGCAGTCATTTTGCTCAGTAAACGCGTTGTCGTGGCGGTGTTGCGCTCGCTGGCGAGGAAGTGTTTATGGAAAGATGTACTCAAGCCTCTATAACAGGGTAGGTCATTCCGGCCAAAAACAGGGTCTCAAGGCCTGATTGATCGTGACGTCAGCGGCACACAACGTATGCTGCTAGCCTGGCATGATCAGCGTATTAAATCCCATTTGGGGTCCCACCCTCTAACTCGGGAACAAAGAGGCTAGCAAGACGCAGAAAGCAGTGTTCGAAAGCTCTTCACAAGTTTACTCGAAGTTACTTGGGCGTTATTTGGCTCAGGTCAATATTGAGGTAACCAGAGGTCATCCAAGTTACGTTTCATGAAATAGTATACAAATGCTGCCTTTTCAGAGAACATGCATTGGATCAGACCATTTATTTCAGAATCATGTCATTTTAGCTCATTGTTGATTACCCAGGTGGTATTATTGCTCAGTGACTTCTGTAAGGTCGGTTGAGGTCATCCAAGGTCACCATCATCTTTTTTGCCAATAACTCTTGATAGAAGAAAGATATATACTTGCAAGTGACACCATTGTTTTATATCGTCGAGTCACGTCGCCCCATATGCAGCATGACCTACCTAGGTCACAAGGTCAAATTTTGAACTTGACCTAACTAGGTCTTCATTAATATGTTGCTCCAAGACATGTGCCTGGATCCGGGATCTGCAGCTGAGATCGCGATTCTGTGTCCGTGTTCCGGGGATCCACATAAGGACATCCACAATCCAGGAACACAATAGCTGAGAGATCCACAAAGATCATTTTTCTGAAATATGTAGCCGGAGATCACTGTGTCCCAAGATTTTAATTTCGGTGATGCCACACACGTGAACGTACACACTTCTGCTAATTTCGTCATATTGAAATATAATTGCAAATAATATTGCTTGCTGATAGACAACGAGACTTGCAAGGTAATTTACAGATACTAAATATCTACATTAGAACATACACCTTTTTCTTAATGCGAATCGGCGTCTGTTCAGCTCAATTCGGCATATCTCATTAAATTCGCAGCAGACATGACTGTTTTACATATGCCTCTCACATCGACGCTATAAATCATATTTAAATAGATATATATATACTATATATTATATATATATATATATATTATATATAATATTATATATATAAACCAGCGCGTACGGGGTATATTGCTGTATAACCGCGAAGTTTACAGTGGGGTGGGGTGGGGCTATATTTATTAGCCTCCCCTCTGATCTCCAAAACACTATCTAGACCGTCTTAGAAAATTTCGAACGGCATTCGTTAGCCCTATCAAATTTCGAGGTGCAAATCTAGTATTGTCTAATGCTTAGAGTCTCACCCGACGACGTCAACAGGTCATCGTCGAAATAAAAAATGTACTTGACCGTGGCCATCCAAAGTCCTGTCAGGTGGTCGGCCATTGTCGCCCAAAATGCGAATATAAAACGCATAATAAGTTGGTAATCGGTATTTTTCGTGCATCTTCTGACACTTCTATACCATTTCTAAGCTGATTTTAACCTTGGGTTCAGACCAGGTCATCGAAGTCACGAGGTAAAACTGAAAGATTACGGTCTATTTAAGGAGTTGTAACACATATTGATGGGTTCATTATCGATTAGAACGCGAAAAAATGGCCATTAGAACATGTTTTTTCATACATATTGAAACAAAAAAGAAAAAACGAAATTGCAATTTAACTTATGTTATACAGTAATGGTGGTCTTAATTTTGATCTTCTGAAAGTGAAAGGATGTAACTAGTCATTTTTGATGATTATTGACTTAAACTTGCTTACAACATTCAATGGATCATCTCAATGATATTATTCAGTTTTTTGTATTCGAAATTTGTTTTTGAAAATTAAAAAAAAAATACTTGGATTTCTCAAAAATTTTGAAGTCAATAATATCACAAATCCGAGAAGCAGTTGACTAGGCATACACTAATTACCTGTCATTCGTTTTTTTTACAATGGAGTATACGTCAAAACTGTGCTTTTTGACAGCGTTTCCCCAAAACCCTCATTTTTCAACAAAAAAACGCAGAACATGACGTCACTCTGACGTCATTTCCACTGAGCCTTATCACATTAGCCCCATCTTTTTCCATCGGGAATAACGTGTCAAATTTATGTAGGACAAGGTACTTGAAAGTTTTGGTGACGATACCGATGGTGGTTTAGGAGATATTGCAAAATAACGGGAGGGGGATAAATAGCCCCCCCCAGAGTGACTCGCGGATTAACACTTAAGTATTAATATACAAGTCACAATGAAGAATCACGTAAAGGTATATTAAAAAAAAAAAAAAGCTGACCATGGTGAGTTGTCGTTTTTGTAAAATCTTTCATAGGATTCCTGGAAATCCTGAAAGTATGTAAGCTAAACACAACTTGACATGGAAAGGCCACAAGCGGAACTTTATGAAATCGCTCGGGGGGGGGGGGCTCTAATGTTTAAGTTTTGATATTATTTTAACTCAGTCCTTACCATGCAACGCCGTAGGCCTAATGTTAAAGTTTGAAATCTTAAGGGGGTGGGCTCGGGCCCTCCCCAAGAGATATAAAGTTCCACCCCTGGGAAGAGCAAATAGCAGCTGCATATTACAAAATGTGGGGAGTGAGAAGAATAGCTCAGCAGATGTCGCTAACTGTATAAGAAGTGAAGTATTGCAGATGGAGCTGCAATATATTGCATATCTTGCAATAAGACAATCTTCATTGTTGCGTCGTAAGAGTTTCTTTTTTAAACATTTTGGATAACCAAAAACAACCCTTCGAATACACGGCCGAACTATTTCTCCCTCTCTAACATTCACCCCATGCTTCGGAATGCGTGCGCACGGTCTCGCTTACGCGCATACGTACGTGACCTTGCTCATTTGGGTGGCCCTGGCCAGCGACGCCGACGCGACGGGCTGGCGTGCCAGGCAGGGAGGGGGGCGGGGGGCGGCGGAGGGCGGAGTGACGCAGCGCAGTACGAACGTCGGATATACGGCCGGGACCCCCGGCTTGTGTCAGTCGAGCGCGAGAGGCCGAGGAAACAGGGTCATACCAACGGCAGTGTCAGGCTGGATATCACTCACACATACCCGCCGGTCTGCAGCTCTCCCCATCAAACACACAACCATGACCATGTTGGATGGCTGCGGCAACTTGCCTCAAGTACACGTTCGGGTTCGTGAACCTGGTGATTTTGATCGGCGGCGGCGTGCTGCTCGGCGTGGGCATCACAGCGCTGGTCGGCGACAATGCGCAGCTCAATGAACTCCTCGACACGAACCTGTACACGGGCGTGGCGATCGTGATCACAGTGGCCGGCGCGCTCATCGTGCTCATCAGCTTCCTGGGCTGCTGCGGCGCGTTCCAGGTGAGAGATGCGTGCAGCAGGTGGCTGGGTGTTCTTTGATTTGACTTCGGTGGACATGGAAGTGCTCACAAACATGCATCGGTGGACATCGCCAATTTAGGTGGACATAAAATGCCTACTTTAAAGAAAAGCAATTTCGTGTGTCTGGGTGGATGTCTTTTCAGATCCCAACGCTTAAAGGGAGTGTTGGCCTTACTTCTTGAAATGTCAAATGTATTTTTTATTACGGTAAGAAGCTACTGCTTTGATTATTGGTTACGATTTTTAAATTTCAGTCCTGGGAGCCCCTTTAGTTAATTTTTTTTACTTATTATCTGTTGAATTGTTTGTTTCAAAAACTCCAAAAACGACGTCACTATAACAGAGTAGCCGAAAATTTACCTTAAATAGGCGCCACTGCAGAGCTAACAATATATGCTAGCGTTGCTAAATTTAAGAGGCAATGCTTTCTAGTGCGAAGCTCCTGGCGACTATTTGATAATTAATCCTTCTGCCAGAATGTATTGGCGACTTTGGGAATAATCTCAGCAACTAAGTGATTCTGGGAAATGAACCAGTACATGGGCTAAATTCAGAAAAATATGTTCTACAGACTAGTGTCAACAACTCCACATGACCAATGTGAGTAGGCACACTCCCTTTAAGATTTGGGTGGACATAACTTTATGTCCACCCTTACAAAGTTATTTTTTATGAATAATTTTTTCGCGCATTGTAGTTCCGTATTTCACCACCACGTGGCGGGACGATCTAGCTTCGAGTGTCTGACGTCTGACTCCTGTGAGCCAGGGTTGCCAATCCATCCGCACCCATTCTTGCATGGTCTGTATCGTGATCCGGCCTACCATATTTGAGTCCACCCAAACTGTCATATGCCACCATGTCCATCGAAGTCAAAAGTAGGACAAAGGGTGTCCAGATGCTACCGTCGGTGATAAAGGAGGGTTGTGGCCGGCTGCCACGCCGGGCCTGAGGAGTGACGGAAAAATAGGCTCGGTTGAGCAAAGTGAAATGATCAACTTGTCTTGTGTTTTAAAATGTTTGTCGATTCTCTCCGTAAATGCATGACATAATCGTTTTCACGAAGGACTTTATTTACCGGTTAATTGGGGCGTTTGGGGTGATTGAGGTGATTGGGGCGTTTGATTTAAATTGGGGTTTTGGGGTCAGTGTTAGAGCTATGGCCACGCGACATGATGTTAGTTCCAAAATATTATTATTTCCAAAATGCCAAAATTCCTAAACTCTGCCCCAAACCCCCCATTTCAACCAAACGCCCCAATCGCCCCAAACGCCCCAAATGCCCCAACCAACCGGTAAATTAAATCCTTCGTGAAAAAGGCTGGTGTGAGACTTACTCCGGCCGTATGATGTCATCAGTATTGTCATCAATATACATTGTCCTACTTGCCACCTGTTCTACCACACTGCCGTATCATTTAGCAGAGGAATAAATATGAACTTTTTCATTGCCTGATTAAACTTATTGTCGCCGGAAGACCGCTTGACACCCTCATTTTTGACTTTTTTCTGGCAATGGACGTTTCAGACTCGGTGCCAACTTGTACTATTAAGGTGGGTAGGGTAAATGACAAACGAAAATTTAGAGCAACTTCTATTCAAGCAAGGGCGGATCCATGGGGGGGCCAAAGGGGCATGCCCCCCCCCCAAACACCCAAAAATCGGCGCAAATTTTGACACATTTTCCTGAGTTTGTCGTAAAAACTAAGCAACTTTTTACTAGAGAAAGTTTGTTTTAAATCAGTTATTGATTACATAAGCAAGCGAAATCCGATTGAGGTTTTCAGATTATTTGCGATAATTTTTGGGATTTGGCCCCCCCAAACTGTCAAAATTACACTTTCTGGATCCGCCAGTGTATTCAAGCATAATACTAGCCGTTTTCACGATGGATTATTGCGCTGAAAAGATTCTGAATATTTTTGTGAAATGTTTTAAAATGTTTCAGAATGCAAGTTTTAGTATATGATATATTCAAATAAATAAATTACTGATTTAGACGATATTATCACTAATCAAGAGTTATGGAAACATGAAATGAGCTCACAAGTTTATGATACAAAATTGGCCGTTTCTAAAGAAAATATGCGTCTAGAGTCCATTCGTTCAGTTAAGCATACCGTCATACTAGTTGCTCAATACTCAATCTGGCAGCGTCATTAATCACAGGTCGGTATTTGCATGGACCAATGATGCGCTAGAAACGATTCGCTGGCCATTGCATTGGGCGAGTTAATTATGGCGAAAACTGAGGGAGAGTCCGTTGAGCGACCAAAAGCTTGCCAGGCCACATAATGTTTATGAATCTCCTGCAAAGTTTTAGTCGGTTAAGTTTTGGCATAACAACTAGCCTATATGTAATTATCTTCCTAATTACCACTAAACTGTAATTTTGTAACATATCATATTCTTACCAACATACCTATAACCAAATTCTGAAGGACATTTTAAGCCAAAAATCGCATGTAAAAGTTGTGTAGTTAAAGGGAATAGTTCACCTTTAACATAGGGTTTTTAGTTGAGATAGCCAAGTTGTGGCGCATGCTCGAAAATGACTTGTGACGCTTTCAACATTTTCCAGATTAAACCTCTTAAATTATTTAATTATTCAGTCCTAAAAAGTCAGGACCGGGTATACCCGGAACTCGATCGCTGATTGGCGATTTTTGCTATATTACTGCATGATTGTGACGTAGAGATGACGTAAGACGTGGGAAAAGGTTTGATAGAAACGCTTATGTGACTAGGACAAAGCATAATGTTTCCAGTACCTTCCATTCCCTGGATTGCAAGAATAAAACTTTGTAGAGAATTTATCGTGACTTTTCGATTGCTAAACGTCTATAAAACGTTATTCTCAGCAACATTATCAGCGAAATTATTCAGACGTACCTATTCTTACAGATGGGCCGAAATCCGTCTACATATGTTGGACACTTGCTTTCTTGAGTGCATGGGTTTCAGGAATAACTCCAGTTTCACTGCACTGATCACGCAAAAGAATACACTGATACTTTGTCGTAAATGAATACATGGTAGGGGAGAGAGGGGCTAGTTGAGCAACTTTTTACAGTCGGCCTGGTATTTGTAAAACTATTAGACTGCATCGGGATGTTTGGGTACCGACAAAAAGCTCGTTTAATTCTGTTGCCACCCTCATGGGTTATTTCTGAGTCACAATTATAATAAATTAGATATGGTGCAAAGTTCGGAACCATGTCAATTTTTTTAATTGCCCCACTAGCGGGGTAAGTTGAAACGGTGAGCGGGGCAAACTGTTATATGACCAAAAAATACATACAAATTGAAATGTATACCAGGGTGTTTATTTTGCTATACCACGTCATACTAGTAAGGTAAGCCATCCTGGCAAATCCAGTCAGGTGTACGTGTTGGTCTTAAATCTCACTTACATGTCAAGTAGTCGGAACTTAAACATGTGTTTTATTGCATTACCCGAGACAGTTGACATATTCGTCACCATGGCATTATTTTAATACACGAAGGCAATGTCGGAAAATTCACCAGCATTCAACAATGCGAAGAAAAAGAAAAGTAAAAACTTATCTCCCTTTGACAACTCAGGAAGGTCGTCTCCATCAACGAAGCTACGAAACCGATCTGCAGTTAGCCGAAAAGAGTTTCACACTTTTTATTTACAAAACTCGCACACATTTATCCTTCTTGTCGCTTCTCAGCATCAGTGCAGCGCAAGCAGGCCCATTTATAGCACATCTGACATAGTATTTAGTTGTTTGAACTATTTGCCATTCGGCATGTGACCATCGAGATAATGCAGTATTTCCCACTGTGCAGGTTGATACGTGCCTCTCACATCGTCCGCGGCTTGTTTTAAACATACTCGTGGTGATAAACTAAGATTTTTTTGTTCAAAAGTTGCGCCATTGTTTGTTCCAAACTTTGACATATTGCAGAAAAATGAACGAAAGGCGTCAATTCAAGTGAAACAACGCACACCAGGCGAACATTGAGGAAAAAATGAACATTTTATCATACCCAAAATAGTTTACATTTCGCTTAAAATCAATGACTTACCCTGTGGCTACCAACTCGTCACCGATACGCGCCGCGTGCTGGTCAGAAAAGGAAGATTCCATGGCAACGCGCCTGAACTAGACTAATTTCCCTTACTCTTGTTAGTGGGTTCGAAGATATTGCCGCTGTATCAACCTGCCCTCGTATCATTTCGCCCCTCTCTCCCCTATAGGCTAAGTTGAAATATTTAACACAACTTTCAACGTCCATAGATGAACCACGGAAACTTCTTCCTGGATAAACACAATTAACGTAAAAGAATATTTGTATTATTTGCCGTTTGTTTTATTTATGTGACTTCGCCGCGAAATAAATAAATTAATAAGCACGTGATTTGACTTCGAATTAATCTCCGTGGTTCTAAAAGCGTTGCATTGTCCGTCATCTTCAACAAGTATTAGGCAAGTACTGTCTTGTTATGCGCCACGATCCCCTCCTCAACATCGATGACCGTTTTGATGACATACGTGCTTCTAAGCAAGCTGATTTTGCATTACTTAGAGGAAAAAAATATGAAAAAACACTAAATAATTGACATTTTAATTTGCTTTTTACGCGTAAATATGGGTTTCTTTGACTTACTATTAATATAATACTTAATTTCTTGCTTCTCTTCATCATTTCTGAGCTTTTTCTCATTTTTTTCAAGGTGAACTATTCCCTTTAAGGGATGGATAAATGTACTAAAACTTGCATACTAAGACATTTCAAAACATTTTAAAATGTTGTAAAACATTTGGCGCAAAATAATCCATCTTGAAAACGGCTATCAATGATAATTTGAGCTGAGTAGAGCCTTTCACCCGGTCGCTCTTAAGTTCCACCCCTGACTCCGACCACTCACTACCTGCAACCGACCGGTCACGGATCGGACAGTGCTGGGTCAAATGTTAGATAAGGCGGAACCAAGCTCTGACGCCATAGTATAACTCCGCCCTTTCGCGATAGCCTCTACCCACGGATTGAATACCCAGCGCGAGTTTCCACATTACGAAGGAATGAAAGGCGTCCTATATTTGTATTTGACATGGACCTACCAAAATATAAACAGGGACAATTCTCCCATGTAGGCAAGGTAAGGAATGCCTACCCAGCTCGGTAGCCTTCTTCCAATACTGATGTTTTTATATATTTTATTATTGATTAGTATAGTTTTGTGCAATTGGAATGGGCCTATCCTGGAGCAAATTTCCAAAATTGTTCCCTAAAATCCTTCGAAACCATAAATTAAACGTAAATGTAAGACAAACCTTGCACAAGCTTGCCTACCTCGTCCTAAAAGTTTCTAGACCAGTCCGTGTACAAATATATTGGGTCCTTCAGTACAAAATATGTTGTAAGGTAGGCAAATAGACTAGAAAATCGAAAAAGTACAATTTTCAAGTGCAATCATTTCATAAAATAAACATAACTACAACACCAACTATAACTTAGCCCGGCATTGGCTGGGGTCTCAGCCGAACGCCATTGGCTGGATGGGGGGGGGGGCGAAAAACGCCCCCTCGTTATCTCCCGAACCAATAACCACAGCGAGACGCGCAAGACGGCAATCGAAAGCTCTCAATAAGATCACTCTAAAGCGTACTCTAAATTTTATAAATAAGGTTATATGTCAGGTCACAGTCAGGTCAAAGGTCAAATGTTAGATATTTGAGTTTTTGGGCCATACTTTCCATCCAAAGCCGCATATTGAAACTATTATCGCAAAAAGTGCTCTCAAAGGTATGGTGCATCTTCCGTATAAGCAAAAGTGAAATGGTTAGCAAAGGTCAAGGTCAAGATCAGGTCAAATCAGGTCACTATTTGCAAGAGATCATGCGATACATGTTGTATGGGTTATCTTACACAAGTAACTCGATTAGAGCAGCCATTTGCACACCTGACCAGATATAAGGTCAAGGTCAGGTCATAAAAGGTAAACATTGGAAATATACAAATATAAATACTAAGGACATTTTTCTTATCCAGTTTTGTCGCAGCAACACAGTGGTGCAATTTATTTGTATGTATCTGGTCTATAAAACCCCTAAAACGTACTTGCAAAAAATGACGTCATGAGGTAATCATACTTGGGGAGCAATCAGTGATTCAAAGGTAGCATATTGTTTGAAATTTGGTTTGGATATGGTACATATGTGGCTCTCTTTCATATCTTCCGTTTTTTAATATTAAAAATGTTGATTTTGAAGGCATTTTTTTTTGTCAAAATCCAAAATTTTCAAAAATCTGAGAAAGCCATTTTCCACCCCTTGTCATTTGCTATCTTTGTCGTTTTTGAATTGCATTTTGGCTTAAGTAATGGTCTTGTAACAGCCTGTTAAGAGCTTAGCTGATATTGCGCCAAAGTTCGTGTGTAGTTTGACGTAACCTCAAATTCGAATATAACTAAAAAAGAAATTGCAACTATTAAAAAAAGAATGCACTGAAGACGTCCAAATTGATGTAGAATAAGGTACCGAAGTTTCGCGTTGATAGGCAATTGTTCGGTTTGTGAGCTATTGTGGAAAATACCCTGAGGGGGGGGGGCGTTTTAGCCCCCCCCCCCTCCAGCAATGGTGGGTTAAGGCTCGTAGTAGTTTGCTAAAAATGGGATCAATTCATATTTCGAAAATCGTTGTTCTACCACTTGTTGAAATTTGAATGAGTATTTAAATATATAAAGTTAGTAGGTTCACTTCTTGTCAAACCAAGAAAAGTAAGCATTTTTTGGGACAACAATAGATGGAATTAAATTTCACCTAGATATATTTGAAGATAAATATATACAGATTTGTGGGTAATAATGTAAAATCTCAATTTAAATTATTCCAACGACGATGACAGCGCCTGATGCGATATCATTTTCTTCCAAGCCTTCTTCTTCAAACAACACATGTGGAGCCCGTCACGTCGTCGTACGTTTTGCATGCTGAGCAAGAGTTGGCGTTCAATTCAACTGTCCTTGGCAGCTGTTTGGCTCACATGCATCGTGCCGGCACGCGGTGGGTTGGCAGCTGTGCTCCACATGTGTGTCAGAGCACCCCGCTGCCCTCCCCCTTCCCCGCAACTGCAGACAGGACGTGTTATAGTTACCTTACCCCCTTCCACCCACGCTCTCCAGCCCTGCCAACTGCCAACAGGACGTGACTGTTAGTCACCCCGCTCTCCCAACAGAAAGCTTCGTCCGTGCCGCTTCGGGACTCATATGGCAACATTGAGGTCTTCCTGAGGTCACGCTGAGGTCAGGTGCTGGCGTATGCTGGTCTGACTCAGCGTCCGGGGTACAAAGCGTGACATATGAGTCACACGTGACAAAGAACAACGTGCAGGGAACAGAAAGCATTGCGCTGGTCAAAAGTATTGCCAGTCTATGCCTTTTTAAAGGGTTTTCATGGGGCAGACACACTTACAAAAACGATTGCTAAAGCAGCTAGTAGCACTCAATAGCGACGAGCTTTCATCGTCCCAGACAAGCATGGCGATCCGGTTCAGGCTGCTGGCGCCAACCTGTCCTTCCCTACACCCGTCTCTTTCCTAGCTAATACATTGTCCTCGTCTGGCTCACACCCGCACTGTCTGTGCCCTTCACGGATGAAGTACCATTGCCAGCGCCCGAGTAATCGCTGTGGTGCCTCTTGGCGGCGCAGTAATGCTACACCGAAGGCCCACGGACGGGGTGGCATTGGCTCGCCGCTCTGCGGCTGGCCTCGCCTGAGTTAGTGCAGCTCGAATGGCTCAAGAAAAAGTGATTCAAGCACTGTTTGTGTTTGACCTCGTTGCGTTTTGTTGAGCGCTAATCCTCGAATGACGCGCACCGTGGTACGACAGGAAACTCACAGGAACCGTTAACTCACTGAGACGACACGGCGGGCGAACGCGGCACTATTGTAGCCATGTATTCCCAACAGAGCAAACAAAGAGGTATCTCAAATCAATTGTAACGGAATTTGTATCCGGAAATTTGGACTGTGCTAGATTCATCGAGGACATGGAAACTTGAGCGGTAAACTGCTCAAGTTTCCAAGTCCTCGAGGACTACCAAAGGTATGTACTCCAGATAACAATGAATGAAGCTCAATTTGCTGCTCTTCTCCAGGTACACTGTAGACTGAAGGCGTGAAAGGCCTTCAGTCCAGGGAAAGGCGCCAGGGATAAGGAGCGGATACACCATTCAGGACCTGACCCCATGTCATAGAGTCTGGCCACACTGCTTGCTCCCGAGTCGGGAAAGCGCTGGACATCGTCTACAGGTCCTGGGCTCGCGGGGTTTGGTCCACCATTCTGACAACTATCTGACCCGACTTTGTCGCTGTGTTTCAGGAGAGCAAGTGTCTGCTGGGCACGTTCTTCTGTCTTGTTTTGATCCTGTTCGTGGTGGTGGGCGCTGGCGCCATCTCGGGCTTCGTCATGGGCAGCGAATCTATCCTGGAGAAAATCAACACCGGCCTGCAGAAGTCCATCAACGACTACAATGACAAGGAATCCGTCCAGAAGTCCTGGGACTTCCTCCAGAAGAACGTGAGTGAAAGGGAAGGAGTCTGATAGAGGAGGGGCGCTGGCTGAGGCTCATGTGGTGACCAGTACTCCGATCATTGCCCCAAAAGGTGGTTCTGTCCTATTATTTCTATAGTGTTCGGACTACTGCAATACTTAACTGAAGGATTTTATAGGTTTTTGCAACATTTAGGGTGTTCTGTTTGGTTCTATTAATTATGCTTGGTTTCTTGCAATTCATAATTGTAACTCGAAGATGTTGAGTGTCGGTAACTTGCAACGTTGGGTTGACGTCAGTGCATTGCAAACTTGTCCCTGGCGCACTTGGCCCCATGCTCACAGCCATGCTATCAAGTTACAGGTACTGAAACTGGTTCTTGAGCTTGGCAATGTCAAATAATCAAATTTCGCTTAATGTATTTTGTAGCTTAGAAGGTTCATCCTGGATACAAACTTATAACGAATTTCTGCGATTTCACGTATAATCCTTCTCCTCCGTGGCCTGCCGTGACCTGACACTGGCCCTCTGCATTTCAGTTTGAGTGCTGCGGCGTAGAGGGCTCCGCGGACTGGGCCAAGGTGCTGGGACCGAACAACGTGCCTCGCTCCTGTTGTATGAAGGACAGTGAGGGTAACCCAGGCGCGTGCAGCGCAGGCAGCAATTCCTACGACGACGGCTGCGTCGAGAAGCTGGAGGAATTCGTCGAGGACAACAGCAAGCTCTTCGGCGTTATCGCCCTCGTCGTGGCGATAACCCTTCTGCTATCAATGATCGTTGCGTGTGTTATTATGAAGTCCATCTTCTAGATAATTTACATCTTATTTTTCAGTTGACTGCCTTAGAAGTGAGTTAACTTTCTAGCGTGTATCCGCAGCGTTTTCGAGGCGGCCCACTGTCTCGTGATGTGCACAAAACAATACGCTGTCTGACAACTGAAACACTAAAACGGGAACGGGACAACGGGAAACAGTGAAAGAGTATGGACTTGCTGTGGTTTTGGGTGGACCAAGTGATTTGCTTTGGTGACATTGTTCATATTATTTAAAGGGCAATATTCGAAGGAATATATATCCAAAAAGATGTATTCAAAGAAGCATATTCAAACAAATATATTCAAATAAATATGATTCAGTTGAAGGAGTGAAGGAAGCCTGAAATATTGCAAAATTACTATGCCATGTTTACAGGTTGTGTAAACTTTTACCATTTACGCACAAAGGGAATATTTCCAGTCACATGTAACATAACATGCTGTAACATATACATGCACGTACGCGGTACGTCTCTTGCTATTGCAATGCCTCACCCAAGCCTTGAATCATTTATAAGTGCCGAAATAAACTGTTCCCTACACTTGTCCCAAGGTACGCACATTATTTCCTTTTCTGGAGCTGTTCTCATGTGAATGGTTTTACCATACGATTTTTAAGCCTGCATGTCTAACTAAAGAGGTAGTATGATGTGTGATATGGTTGTTCTCATGTTTTTGTGTACATTCGCATTGTATTATAACACCAATATATTTTGTAAAAAAATAAACTCTATTTTTGCATGAGTGCAGGGTAGAGTCGGTAAGCAAATGCAGCCACTAGTGGCATCCCCATCTACCAAAAGTTGAGGGGGAGCATCTATGATCATACGCGTTTTTTTTAAATATCAATGCATCGTCCATAAGCCTAATGTTAGAATCCGAAAAGATGAGATATGCGCCACCTCCCGTCCCTCTGATTTCGACGTCCACGCAAGCCACCACGGAGTGGTTTGCAGTGCTCGCACGAAGTGGAGTGCTCTAATTTAATTGTGAAACGTATGGGAAAAATGTCTACCATGCAAACGGAATATGAAATATTCCAAGTGAATTCCGAGGGAAAAAAACATGGTTATATAAATGGCTCGCTGAACTATGGAGAGCCTGAGCATGATTACCTACTTCGCTGACTTATGCTTATTTATTCAGGGGCGGAGGAACTCATTTGAAGTTGGGGGGCAAAATGCATTTTGAAGTCGATTCTTTCCATGCAACGTCCATAGGCGTAAATGCTAAATCCGAAATGTTGGGGGGGGGGTAGTTGCCCCCCCTGACCCATAGGCTCCTACGCCTATGCATTTATTGATATCCATTAATTGCTAATTGCCAGTAGAGCACCGTAGTTGGCGATCAACGAGCGAGTGCGATGGAAAAGTGGGTAAATACAAATCGATCGGACAAGTAGTATCTGAGAAATAAAAAATATGCGCGCGTGCAGACACCTGGGACAACGGGAAACATCTTGGTAAAATGTTGCGGCTGAAAGGTCCCTAACCTGCACATATAACCTTGAATAAGGTTATGTGATGGGTTGATAACTTTTAAATCCAATTTAAACGCAATCGGCTCAGCCATTCCTGAGATATAAGAATAGGTGTGTGTGCACGTGCGCACGTGCAGAGGCACCCCACCCCTGACTTGTGGGAAACTGAAGACTGAGAGGTCCCTAAACACACACAAAATTTGGTCTAACCTTTTCCAGGCGTTGCAGAGTTTTTGCAACAAAACACCTTTCAACACCCCTCACGCGGCACGCTTGATGCGCAGTGGTAGTCACCCGTCGAGTCGGCACTGGTATCAAACAGGGTATGTTGGTTGGTAGGCTTCTGAGCAAAGGAGCCCGCGCTTGTCAATCTGGCGTGCGGTTGCAAATATATTAGCTTCTCAAACGCGCCGCCACGGGTCGGGTTGGGTCGGACTGGGTCGGGCCACTAATAATCAGATTTTCCCCACATACCACGGAAAGACAAGCTTCCGCTCGCTCGTAACCAGTAAGGCGCCGTAGTTGGTGATGAACGAGCGAGCGCGAAGGAAAAGGTGAATTTTAACTCGATCGAGCAAGTCGTTTCTGAGATACAAATAAGGATGCGCACGTGCAAAGAAACCACATCCCTAACTTTCGAGAAAATGGCAGCTAAGAGGTCCCTAACCACTCAATGAATTCGAAATCAATCAGCTCAGCCGTTCCTGGGATATAGAGGAGTGCGCACGTGCGCACGTGCAGAGGCACTCCAAACCTGACCGGTGCACAGTGGGGCCTTTCGCCCCGTAGCCTGCCGAAATGACAAATGTGAAGGTTATGATTTTCCTTTCAAACTGCAGTGCCTGGAACCAAAAATATCTGATTGTTTTCGATTCTGGCTTTCAATGGCGACGCCACCTCTCGAAAGTTGGGGGGACGGAGGCATTCTGAAGTCCATTCTTTCCATGCAACGCCTATAGGCCTAATGTTAAAATCCGAAAATGTTGGGGGGGACACGTCCCCCCCGTCCCCCCCGCTGGCGGAGCCCATGCTGGCTTTGGTTTACTCTGTTAACCTAGGTAAGCATATGTAAAGTGCGATCGAACCTGAAGTTTGTTGACGGAAGCGCATGTAAATAACATGTAATATTTAAATGTAACTTTACATAAATTTTGACGGCGGGTGACGCTTCGAGACACATGCCAGCGTAGACGCCAGAATGTTCTGATGCTGTCCCGACCCAGAAACTGCGCCCCAACTCGTCCCTTTGATTGCTACAGCCAATTTGATGATGAGGTTATGTGAGCTCAATACAGACAAGGGCCTATTCCCTGCGGGGCAGAACCCCGTTGGTTTGTCGCTTGCTGCTTCTAAACCGTTACGTCTAGCGTCTTGAAATTTTGTGATTTATCCTAAAACTGAATTGCGCGTGTTGTGCCAATTTTGTTTTAAAAAATCGGCTCTGCAGAAGCGGTGCTCCATTTTCAAACCCCCTTATTTTTTCATATTTTTTGCTCTCAAAACATGCGCAATTGATTTCTCTTCCGATATGCCGCAGCTGGTTTTAATGCGGATGACAGCTTGGCCGTCATTAATTAATTCCGGCTAATTGGGAAAAGCCCCAACTGTGCGGTGGAGAAACTGACTGGCTGAAAGTTCCCTTTTCCCTAACTACAAATCAAATTTGAACAAAATCAACTCAGCCGTTCGTGAGATATAGCATAGGGGTGTGCACAAGCGTGTACATTCTTTTGCACTCTAGTGTACTCTTTTGCACTCTAGTGCACTCTTTTGCACTATCTGCCCACTTTTGCATTCTTTTGCACACCTTTGCACTTTTTTCACTTTTGTGCATACTTGAGTACTCCTTTGTACTCTTTTGCACTGTTTTGCAAATTTTTGCTCTCTTTTACACGCTCTTGTACTATTGTGCACAGTATGCATTATTTTGCACACTTTCGCCCACTTTTTTCGACAAAGACATGCACAAAACACATAGAAAGCTCCGAGCCCGAACGACCCAAAACCCGTGGAGAAAGTAAAAAAAAAATGAACTTTAACTCCACGTTGTGTCTTTCCGGAAGTCATACTTCATATAGGTAGCACACAAGACACATGCAAGACATATAGCATACAAACGTATACATCGTGGGGTGTCTCATGGCTGGGTGCACCCATGGGTGCCTTTCATCTTCCGATTTGTCTGGGCTGGTAATGCATTTTTCCGATTTTGCATGGGTACATGGGTGGGCGTGGGTAATGACAATTTTTAGTCATGTCAATTGCGTTATTTTTTTACTTGACAGCCAGTGTTTAACCAGGTAAATGTTAATAAATGATTAAGGAGCCTTAAAAATAAATTTGGCAATTATATGAGAACAATAAAATCATGTTTAATTACCTAGCAGTGGTGAAAAGAATTGAAATCCTAATCATGTCCGAATCCCAAAAGTCTGATCCAGTATGACAATGTTGACGAATAGTGTTCAATGAGTCAAAGCCACAGCATTACACAGGTGCGTGAATATTATTTTCGTTTGATTAGCAATGCAAGTAAATCTGTTAGAATAATGGTTTTGTATCATTTTGTTGGAAAATATTTATCTGCTTAATATGAATGGGCCGGAACGGGCATGGTCCCTGCAATATTATGGAATTTTGAAATGGGTCTGGTCTGGGTCTGGGCTTGGTGTTCATGGGCTTCGGCTGGCTGGGCTTGGGTTTAGGCACCATGCACACTCTGGTCTACATACGAAAACACAGATTGTTAAAGCAGTAAGCAGCTTGTCACTGTCACACTCGTCACAAGTCAAAATGCTGACGAATGACACGGCGTGTCAGCACCAGCTATCCGTGGACAAGAGGCCATGAGCTTTTCAACGTGTTGAAAGTTGGTTTATGTTTGAACACGATAGTTGGATTGGAGATCCAGTTTATTATGACATCAACTGAGACGTCCGACGTCCGTTGAGCGACCAATAGCGTGCCAGGCCACATCATGTTTTGGAATAATTCCGAATCTTTTGAGAAAAAAAATGTCGGTGGAGATCACAACTAACCTATAAATATTGATCTTGCTAAGTACCACCAAACCGCAATTTTGTAGCATATCCCGCGCCCGGGTGGGCCTCCGAGACAACTTCGCCATGGTGGGGGGTCAAAATGACCCCCCATCTAACTCGAAAACGAAAAGAGATAGAAAGAACGCGAAAAAAAAGCGTTTTGAAAGCTCTCAAACGTGTACATTCGTTTAACGCTACAAAGACTATTTTTAGGCTAAGGTCAATATTGAGGTCACCAGAGGTTATCAAAGGTCAAATTTTTTACCGTTTTGGATTCGCTTCGAACAACACCCGTACATGCTCGTGAACTATGATAGCCCCCTTTTAGGAAAAAAAAAAACGCAAAAAAGCTAATCGAAAGATATTAAATTTGCAATCGCAATTGGTGGTCCTCAAAATTGAGCTCAGATCAATAGTTTAGGCTCCAGAGGTCATCGAAGGTCAAAAATGCAGTTTTTGGTATATTTTGTTTTCCTCAATAACTTTTTATCGAATAATGATAGAGCAATGACTTTAACACCACCGTGTTTTTCTCGTCAAGACGCTTTGAAACATATACCTGGTCATCTTTCAAGGTCAATTTCAAAATTTGACCTCAGGTCAAGGTCATTTGGCGACCTGGGTAGGTCATGTTGCCTATGTGTCGATGCAGCCATACGAGACAAACATAGTGGTGTCAACCGCTTGTCTCTATCTCTTTTATATCAAAAGTTATTAGCAAATCATTGCTGATGACCTTAGATGACCTCAAATGACCTTTGGTAGAGGTCACTGTAAAAACAACTGCACCTTGATCATCCAGAACGAAGCCAAACAACATGATTATGAAATAAGTTAGCCTGATCCGTCGTTATTCCTGAATTGGAAGCATTGTGTTTTTTTCCCATTCACTTAATAATGGGAGGTCAGAAAATGACCTGACTTGGAGTACCGATTACAAAAATCCGATGATATACAAGTTGTATGTAATTATAGTCTATGAAATCCCTGCCAAGTTTCAAAATCTTTCGAAACCAAAAACTGTGGCTTTGGCACGATCACAAACATTTTGGAAGGCAAGGTCACTTAAAGTGACCTAGTGACCTGACCTCGGATGACCCGAAGTAAATTTTTTGTAAAAGTGTGGGCAATTGATGTTCAAACAGCTGTGCAAAATTTGGCGGCGCTGCGCGCCGCCGTTTCCCGATGTTCCGGAAAAACCTCAGGGAGGGGGTCAAAATGACCCCCCACCAGGGCGAGGGATATTATATTCTTACCAGCATATTATGTAAATATGAGGGATATTTCAAGACAAAAATCGCATTATGAAGTTGTGTAGGTGAATAATAGATCAATGTACTAAAACTTGCATACCAAAACATTTTAAAACATTTCAGAATGATTCAGAATCTTTTCAGCGCAATAATATATCGTGAAAACGGCTACTGTATCATTTAGACGGCCTGTTTGCACACTTTGCAGAACATTGTTTGCCATACGGTTGGGTAGTCAGAAATCATATTAAAAATCCATGCGAGTTTCGCGTAAAAAACGCAGCTAAAGGGAGAAGCAGATAGTTTATTTATTTCATTTGTGTTATTTACCTTCTTCGTTTCTTCATTCCTTCCTCATTTTATAGAAATCTTCAGTAAGTCACTGGATTATTAAATAACATCACCTGGCGGTCATTCCTGGAGGCTGAACACCATTTATCGTCATCACCACATATTGAAATGGACCCGACGGAGCCGACAAGCTGAAATGGACTCTACATTTCAGTCTGCTGCCGATGGTTTAACGGCGCCAGGTGACGCGTCCGACCTAGTCCCGGAGCCGAGCCGAGCCGTGTCGCGTTACCCATCAGCCTCACACCCCGCCTCGGTGCGAGGCTGGCACGCCAGCTGACGGAGGACTGTCACACGGCCGCAAATGTCAGCTGACGGTGTGATTGTCACGACTGCAAATGTCAGCATAAGACAGCCGGCTTTCCTGTCACGACGCGCAGTGTACCTCTATCGAACGAGGGCCGGAGGCGCGGCTCTTTGGCACAGGTAGGTGGTACAGGCAGAAAGTGTATATTGATGCACTCTAACCGTCATCCTTTTGACGTGACCCTTTCGGACCTTGTCAGGTGACTAGAGAAGCAAAACTCTGGTCCCAGGTCCAGCCGCTGGACCAGAACTGGTCACTAGGCGTGCACTGAAGCTGTGACTAGCACGGTCAGCGCCAGGGTTAGCATTGCTGAGCCGTGACTAAAGCGGTGACTTGCCAGCTCACTCCATGGCCGTGTCCGTGACTGGGCTGTGACCTAAGCTTTATATTTCCTGCACCTCTACAAGTGACCTTAATGACCTCTGCAGTCTGCAACGTCACCTCAACATCCGGCGTGTCCAGAAAAACGGAACTGCGAGCTCTCTTTTGCTGCGGTAATTTGCTGTGGTAATCATCATCAGACCCATTTGGCATGAAGACAAACGGGTCTAAAAAGAAAGACTTGTCCGTTTCTGACCTGATAAAATCAAATCCATATCCTTTCTTGATCGGAGGATCGAGAACTCCAAGCTCCATTCTGAACTGAGGGCAACACCCCCCCCCCCCCCCCCCCTGCAGGTTCAGTGACGTAAAGTCGCTCCGTGTTCAGTGTTGGACAAAAACGCCCGCCAACCGAGCTCGTGTGCTAAGCTTACATCGCTATGTGGCCGCTTACAGCCGGCTTTCGGCTCCAGCTGTATGCTATGCCGCTGTATGTCCCACTGTTTGACGCTGGTTGGAGTTTACTTTGTTACGGGACAAAGCCGCCTTTCCTACCCGGAACCAGTGGCTCTATGGCTTCTGCACGGCTGGGATACCCTAGCTGTGCGTCACCGTTGCGATTCCGAAGCAACAAGTTTGTCACTAGTTTTTTTTCCGTTTTGCCAATTTTCCAAACAAGAAACATTTAGTACTGACAGACGTAGGCCATGAGGTATTGATAATTAAAATGTTACCTTGGCACAATGTTGCTGCTTTTACAATGCTGCGGCCTGTTCTGGTATATTGACAAAGGTGGGCTTTTGCAAAGTTGTGGCTCTTATTATGTTCAAACTAATATTTGTCATCGATGTCTTATGTCACAGACAAGAATGGCAAAATTGTAACTTTTCCCATCTCTGGGCTTCTGTAAAGCCTGTTGCTGTTGTTGATTCTCGTGTCTGCGCGAGTATGTAGCCCTCCCGACGGTCCCGCTGGTCGTGACCAGCCTAGGTTTGGTCTCCTGAGAGAGGCTTATAGTGGACAGGTGTGGACCATATCCGTACAACACGACTGACTCGGTGTGGAACAGTCGAGAGCCTTATGACGCGCAAAAATAGTAGGTTGCTATTCTAGCGTGCGACTCGGTATTGTGACGTTTTACATCGGTAAAAGGCTGTCTTACGCCCATCGCTAGCTGGGAATCCGGAGGAAAACGGCCATTTGCAAGTACTGCGAAGTTGAATCAGCCATGCCTAGCTTTGCTGACACGCTACTATTGACACCACGCCATGCTGCAAGTATTAGCATTAATCCGGAAACTTCCAATTTCACTACAGCATAGCAGCATGTGTTTCATAACCCCTTTGCCGCGAACATTACAACCACATAACTATATTAAATTTGTAGTAAGTCAACGTGCTGCATTCTGGGTACCGACTGTGGTCATGCAAGTGAGGCTTGAGTTGACAGTTTAACTTAATCATTCTCAAACAAGAAATAATAACATGAGTTATACAACCACAAGAATTCCTGTAATGACTCAGCGTCAAAAGGCACGTCACGGGTGTGTGCAAACTTATATATGGTGACGTCACCTCATGGGGCGTGATAAGACAGTACAAGCAATATCAGTGTATCATATCCGCAATGTTTAAAATAGAAAGGTAGAAATTAGAGACGTAACTATATGCAGTAGCAACACACATTTCCAAAAAGTAGGTCTTCGAAATAAAATGTCGATGATTAAAGGGAATGTTTCACATTAAACATTAGGGGAGAGTGGGGTAAGATGCCTCCGTTTTTTATAAATCAATACTGTGAACTAATAGTGTATTATCTCCTAACGACTTTGACACCATAGGTTAGTTAGATCAATTATCAATCATATGAGACCAAATATATCAGTATGAAGTCATTATTCTGTTCATGCCAACGGTTATAAAAGGAAAATGTAAAAGGGGCGTCTTACCCAATGGATGGGTAAGATGCCCCGATGGATAGGTAAGATGCCCTGGGGGAGGGC
>VOPJ01009757.1:34791-59085 GCA_014673585.1 Semibalanus balanoides
GATATATTATTTCTGATGAAATTTGGGTTAGGCTCACTCGCATTTTTTACTGAATATTTATCTTGAAGGGTTTTAGTGAAGAGCGACAGAATTGCATCGGACTTTGTTATTGTTTGACCTTCATTTTGCAAGTACTGTATAAGACCGTATAACTTACATCGTTTTAAACTGCATTTCAACTATATTAATATGCGATACATCTATTTTAAATTGGTCTTCAATAGTTTTAAATTGGTCGTCAGTTGTTTTAATTTGGTCGTCAGTTGTTTTAATTTGGATGTCAGTTGTTTTAATTTGGTCTTCAATTGTTTTAATTTGCGCCTAAAAAGGTGTAGAAGGATCCCATGGCCATATCTTCATGCATTTAACTCAGAGGGATCCACTGGAATCCAAGATATTCACGCATTTTATTTCGACGAATTAATGGGATCCCAGTTCCATCTTCTGGATCCAGGCACCAGTCTGTATTGAACACGTCGCCATCCGGGGCCAAGTTAACCCGTGGAATGCATCATGGTTTCTTGAAACGTGTATTAATGACTACACCGGCGGATCCAGAGGGGGGAGTCATCAGGGGCAAAGCCCCCAAACCGCCTGAAATTGGCGCAAATTTGCACATTTCCTGATGCAGAAGGGCAACTACGCAACTTTTACTAAGGGTAATTTATTTTTTAACGTCTAGTAATGCATAAGGGTTTTTGGAATTTTCCCTGATGCAGATTCGATTAGTTTTTGGAATTTTGTTTAACTTCTTTATGGTGATGCCCCCCATGGCGCCAAAAACTGCCGTTCTAGATCTACCAGTGATTGACTATATAATAAACGGTTCAGTTCAATGTTTCGTGTGTGCATTGTAATATTGTAAATACATTTTTGTTGAAAATTACAATCAGATGATTTATATCAAAAATACGTTGAAAGCGCTAAATAGGTCGCCGTCCGGGGTCAAGATAAATTTCCGATTTTAATGCACCTTATCAAATACCTGTTATTTTTTTATAAAAGTTTGGTACATATTCGCAAAATATAAATAGCATAAAACAGATTATATGCCTTTATGATCAATAGTAATGCATCGGCAGGCTAATTTTCTCTCGGACAGTGAATTCCTTACCATGTACTTGTGAGTACCGACCGTTATAAGCGTGAAACGATTATCAACTTAAACTTGAAATATATTTCAGCAGTATTTTTTTTTTCGTTTGTCCCACTGAAGGGTAAATTTATTACATGCACATTGCCCAGCCCACGTATCAAAATTTCAGCAGTAATATTGTAAAGTCACAGATAGCAGGAGGCGTGCCGACACGTCTCCTGTTTGTAAGATAACAGGAGACGTATCAAATATAAATAACGTGCCTTTTCATCTGTTTTGTTGGGCCCTTTCATCGATTGGAAAGAGACCCTTTCAATACTCGGGAAGGGCCTTCCACCCCCTCCTCCCCACGGGCGGAGCCACGGATTTTATCCAGCGGAGGCAAAATGATCTTGGTTGCCAAGTATCACCATTCACCAAGGTTCAGATAAAGCTTAAGCCTTAAACCCCTGGAATCTGATCGGATTTTGGAGAGTGTTTGCTGTTTACTGTGTGTGGGTATCCGTAGCTTTGCATCTCTTTGAACTTTTTTGAAAAATACAAATACCCACGCTTGTCGTATAAAAAGTTTTTGTTTTGCGTCACTGCAACTAGAATGCATTGTAAAACAATAATTATCACAAAATATATGTATTCTAGTAGGTACCTCATGTAGTAATTATCTACGAACTACATTAATTATTGTTCGTTTGTCAACTGGGCTTTGTAGCGTTGCAACGACTAGGTGATTTTGCGCCCTTAGTCGTGTTAAGGGGAATAGTTCACCTTGAAAAAAAAACTAGAAAAAGCTCAGAAATTATGAAGAGAAGCAAGAAATTAAGTATCATATTACAGTAAGTCAAAGGAACCTATATTTACATTTTTACGCGGAAAAAGCAAATTAAAAATGTCAATTATTTGGTTGATAATTCATATTTTTGTCTCAAAGTAATGCGAACATCAGCTGGCTGAGAAGCACGCAACGTCATCGAGTAGTGCAGGGACGTGTTCTATACATGGTGGACTTGCCCAAGTACTTGTGAGATGCCGGAAAATACAACGCTTTGAAAACCATCACAGTACTGCCTTAATAGGTATTCCGTCCACATTATATTTCAATGGAAGTAATAACCAGTACTCATTACTAATTAAAATATTATAAAATGTCAAAAAATTATATTGAATATTTCGCCGTTGCGCTCTTGCAATATTGCTGAAGAAAGCCTGCAACGGCGCCGAAATATTCCAATATAATTTTTTGACATTTTATATACTTTTAATTAGTATGAGGTCACTGGATTATTACATTCCATTCTAATCATTAATGATTCAACCTTCAATCAGAGTTTAATTCATCTTCAGAAACTGTTAGATTTCACTATGAAAGTGTAGTGTCACGCATCGTCGCTCCACTGTCCGTTGCTCTGGGGCGTTCGTCTGGATTATGTGTCACAAGGTCATGCACGCTCTACACGTCACTGGCGTACCGGTCTCGCGGTCGGCTCATATCACTTCAGCGGGCGGCTTGCGCCGCGGCGGCCAATCAAACCAGCGGCACGCGCGCATGTACGGTGGTTCGGTAAGTGGGGAGGACAATTAACAATTTGTACGCGATGCCTGGAACGTTCAGGCCAGCGCTGAACGCTACGCATAACGTACAGGAACGTTGTTTATAACAAATGTTTTATAGAAGATCTTAAACATCAAAATCACTATGCATAGCATACCTGACAAAGTTCATTCTTGCAGAAGAAAGAATTGAGTACTGAAACAGTATGGTTTTGTCCAGCACTTACACTTCCCAAGTCTTACGTATCTGTGCGTCATAATCATACGTCAACCTCAGCCAAAATCAGCCGATCAGCGATTGGAAGTTACCCGGTTACCGGTCCCGACTGTTTAGACTGAAATTAAATAATTAAGGGTTTCTATGAAAATTGCAGAGCTTCTAAAGTCAATTTTCGAGCATGCGGAATACAAGCTTGGCTATCTCAACTCAAAACCCTATCGTTACAAGGTGAACTATTCCCTTTAATAACTTGATGCTAGCCGTTTTCTCGATGGACATTCTTCACCAGTAACCAAATCCCAGCGGGGGCAAAAACATAGTTTTGCCTACGCTGCTTCTCCACAGCGGGGCAAGCTGCCCCCACTGCCCCCGCGATGGCGCAGCCCATGCCCCCCCCCCAAACCGACGGCTGGATCCGCCAGTCCTCTAGAGCACTGAGCAGTGCAGCATCATTGTGCAGCTGCGTAATGCGCATTGCGCATATCTATACATGTACGGCGGCACAGTATCTGTGTACGGCGGCACAGTATATATTACGGCGGCACAGTATATACTACGGCGGCACAGTACATACTACGGCGGCACAGTATAAACTACGACAACACAGTATATACTACGGTGGCACAGTATACACTACGGCAGCACAGTAAATTCTACGGTGGCACAGTATATAGGCAAGGACGCAGGAACCGAGGGGGAGGGGCAGAGGGGGCAGCCGCCCACCAACATTGTCAGATTTTAACATTACGCCTATGGCGTTGCATGGAAAGAATCGACTTCAGAATGCCTCTGGCCCCCCAACTTTCAGGCAGTTCCGGCCCCCCTGTATATAGGCATAGAGATATTATAACTGTGACTGTGACTGTATAACTGTATGATATAACTGTGCAGGGACGTCGCCACGGATTCAAAACTACTAGGGACATCTTTTTACATCTGTAGCCATGGATGGATCCAGAGAGGGTTACGGGGACATGCCCCCTCCACCAAACAACCCAAAATTGGCACAAATTTGACTCCTGTGATAATATAAAATATAAGTAACTTTTACTAAGTGAAGTTTGCTTGAAATCAGTTATCGAAGCATAAGCATTGAAGCAAGCATTGAAGCAAGAAATCCGGTGAGTTGTCATAACTGTGTGAGGCTTTTGGGGATTTGGTCCATCCCAAACTGACCCAAACCAACCGTTCTGGATCTGCCCATGCCTGTAGCCCCCTCGATCAGAGAATATGCCAGGGATAATGCATGTTTTCGGAATATTCCACAAAGACCCAGATTAAACGATTCTATTCAGTCGCACTCAACGTCACCTGACTTTGAGTGCGACCGCTGCCACCGGCCGCAGGCTATCCCAGTCAGGAGCAAGTCTTACAATGTTAAAAAATATAGTTATTTTTTGCATGAATGGATTTCCGAGATCACGACCTGCGCTATTATAGCAAGTGCCATGCAGGTGCTCGGCGTCACCTTCGCCGCGGCGGGGGCGTTGAAGTGCCCGCTTCTAACTCGTCTCGTATAGACGAAAAACGTTCGATAGCACGCCACAAATCATATTGAAACTATTTGATCGTTTTGGGGCTCTGGTCAAAATTCAGGTCAGCAGAGGTCATTAAAGGTCGAATTTTCCAGATATAGGGCTTTGCTCTAGAATCTCCCAAATATATTGGGACCTATGATAGCTAGGAACAAACGGAAAAAAAAATAATCGACAGCTTATGACAAATGCAATCCCCATTAGTGCTATTAAATTTTTGCTCAGGCCAATAGTTTAGGCTTTAGAGGTCACCAAATGTCACGATGACATTTTTTAAAATAAAAAATCGTGAATAACTTCTTATCGGTTGAACAAAAAGAGATAATTTTGACACTATCGTGTTTGCCTCATAAAGTCATTTTTAATCATATGATGGTGACCGGATTTGGTCAACTAAAAAAAATGTCCTCAGTTTAAGGTCATTTTGTGACCCATGTAGGTCATGTTGCATATGGGGTGATGCGATTCGACGAGACAAACACAGCGGTGTCATTCGCACGTCTTTATCTGTATTATATCAAACGCTATTGGCAAACAAGTGCTTGTGACGTCAGATGACCTCAACTGACCTTGCAGAGGTCACTGAGAAACAATTGCATCTGGGTCATCAAGAATTAGCTCAAATAACATGATTATGAATAATTGACCAAATCATATGCTTATTTTTGTATATGTGTGAGGATGGATGACATGGCCATAATGATTAAAGAGTAGGAAATAATGATCATACGCATGTCAAAATATTTACATATTTTGGAAAATATATACTAATATAGGAAACAAGCTTTCGCGCTAAGCATTATCAAAGTTTAACATTTTTATTACCAAAACATGCACACTGATCAGATTCACTATCCTCGGTGGTGGAGATCTCTGAAATATATACAATACAGTTCTACTTCATAAAGCGTTTAATTATTTTACAAATCTGACCTTCTTCACAAGAAAAAAGGGACGCTCGACGCGGAGCCCCCAAAATTGCATTTGCCACATCTCCGCCAGCGACCGTCGCGAGAATACGTGAAATATAAAATAGTGTACGTAATTCCCCACAACAAACGCCAACAAAGACTGCACAAACACTTAGAAAGCTCCGAGGGCCGAACGACCAAAACCCTGAGAGAAGAAGAAAAAAAACGCTTGAACGTTAACTCCAAGTTGTGTCTTTCCGGAAGTCATATTCATATAGGTAAGCACACAAGACACATGCAAGACATTATACATGCAAGAGCGTATACATACAAAACACACATTCGTAACAGTAAGCAGCTTGTCAACTGTCCACACTCTCATAAAGTAAAAATGCTGACGATGACACGGCGTGTCAGCACCAGCTATCCGTGGACAAGAGGCCATGAGCTTTTCATAGTGTTCAAGGTTGGTTTATGCTTCCTTATCTGAATGGACTCAGCTATTTTAAGTTCTGCATTGTCACGTCCTGAAGTAAGTATCGCAATGTTAAAGCTAGAATTTATGTTTGTGTCTGATGCATCAAAGTGGAAGTCAGTGATGTGTTCTCCGAGAGGCGTGTCTGGTTTTCGTTTTCGAGCGTCACTGAGATGTTCGTTAAATCTGTATCGTATCGGACGAGAACTTTCACCTATGTAAAATTCGTTAGCGCATAATTATTGAAATTACACTGTGCATGCTATTTGTACACGACATTCTTACATTTACACTTCCCCTTCAGACCACTCTCGCATGTGTGGCAATGCCTCTGTCCAGCTGGGCACGGGGGCTTGGAGAGGGATGAGGTAATTAGTTTACTGCCCAATGTCGGTCCACTGGTCCACGCTACTTTCACGGGGGCCTTAGACGTTTTCAAAATTCCGTTGATCCTGCGAACAATCGTCTCATCCACATAAGGGAGTCTACACAAGACGCTTCTCACAAGACGCTACACAAGCTACACAAGACGCTTCTCAACGAAGAAATTCGGGATGCCTTCCGAAGAAAAGCTTTTTTACAGAGAAGCATGACAAGATCGGCACAGATTATTGGCGAAAGGACTCAAGAATGGAGATGGATATACAATGAAGGCGAGAAGATCTTCTCCCTGGAACTGACGACAGTGAAGCAAACGTCTCTCTAATAAGCTCACCCGAGCTTGCAAGAAATGGAAACTGCCAGAACTTTGACCTACCCGCTCGAAGATACATAGCTGGGTCACGCAGGAGAAAGACCAGAGGCGCTAGAGACAGGCGTCCACAGTGCACTCCCAAGCGACTAACACCGAAATCGAAAACGAACGAAGACAACCAGAACGAAACACTGAACCACGACTTATAAACTTATCGACACAGCCTCTCAGTGACAGCATCATCGATCTCCTCGGCAAGGGTCCGAAGTATGCTCTCAGTAATCGTGTTACCCCTTCGCTTCTACAGTACGTAGCCTGGAAAGAGAGGAATGTGAAAAGCCCAGAGCCTTATACGGAACTAAAGTGAAAAACTTACCATAGAAGCGAGAAGGCCAGAGAGTGACACTCGATGCTCATCAGTACCAGCACCAAGATGAGATCTAGAAGAGATGAAAGTCACCCCAGGCTCCAGCCTCGATGCCTCGCCCCTTTTTCCCCGACAGCATCGCGAGTCAGCCTCCTATGGTATCGACAGATTTTGAACGCAACCTGGAAAAGGTAAAATCCAAAATCCTAGGCGTGTACCGTGGCTCGAGAAGGAAAGAGGAACCGAACTCTACAGCTGAGCAAAGGAAAGGACTGGAAGACCTGAAGAAAGACAACGACATCATCATCAAAAGATCCGACAAGTGCAAGAGCCTAGTGATCATGAAACAAGATCTGATGTTAATGGTAAAGGCAGAGAACAATTCATCAACACATACGAGAGGTCCAACAAATAACCCGACGACCCGACTAGAGGAGGAAGACGGAAGAGCATCATGAAATCGACACTATAAAGATCAAGATCCCAGACTGTTAACCTTTATCGGCGGCCTTCTACCGCAGCAACACCACAGCACAGCTGAGTTTTTATGGCTGTCTCCAAAAAACCTGACACAAGATCAGGAAATCCACTGTGCGATAGTGTCTGCATGTGGTGACCCGCTAGAGCAGAGCTGTCATGTTTAGCTACAGTTGTTATTCTACTTCAGCTGCTGAGGCTTTATTCCGCCGCCCATCTTGTTCTAAACACAAGAAGGTTAACCTAGCAAAAATGAAAAAACGCCCTCCTCTAAGTGGTCCCACAGGCTCTATCATATTTAGCTTAGACGTGGTCTACTTGTATGGGCAGCAATGCCCTATCAATGAAGGATTGAAGCAGTAATGCACCTAATCGAAAGTAAACGTGACAGTGAATATGGTTTGGTATCACCCCACGACCTACGTTACTTACTATCCTCATGTTTCTTACTACCAATTTTGTACGCTTGGATCAAAAGGTCTTCAAACAACCCTCAGGTATAGCGTAAGGCAGTAGAGTGGCACACCTGTGCGCTATCACGTAATTTCTTGCATATTCTTAAAACGGGTTTTAAGCGCCACCTAGAATTTACTCCGAAACTCTATGCTAGATATATTGATACATCCTCTGGGGTGTGGACCCACGGCTCGATCGTTTTAAACACATTTTTTTAATTGCATAAACCATAGCAACCCAATCCATCACAGTTCAACTATGGAAAAGCACTTTCCAAACAGGCCATCTTCCTTTTTTAGAGTACCCCAGATCACTCTATATCCCTCGGGGAGTATACGACCGAATTATATTTTAAGCCCCATGACCGCCCCTATATTTTAAACCTTCACGTCCGCTCAACCCATGAGCCACCAACGAGCCGTCTAAACTCTGAGCTGAAACGTGCATTAGGGTATCTCTTTCAGGTAAAAGAGACACGAGAAGTAGTATTAATGTTACCAGCGTACTCTCCAGCAAAAATGATTACCCAGATACTCTGATAGACAAGGCTATAAAACTCAATATGCACAGACAGTATAACACTAGATCCGAGATCGTCACATAAAAAGAAAACAGAGACAGAAACGGTTACGTATATGCGACTCCCTTATGTGGATGAAACGATTTTTCGCAGGATCAACGGAATTTTGAAAACGTCTAAGGCCTCAGTGAAAGTAGCGTGGACCAGTGGACCGACATTGGGCAGTAAACTAATTACCTCATCCCTCTCCAAGCCCGCGTGCCCAGCTGGACAGAGGCATTGCCACACATGCGAGAGTGGTCTGAAGGGGAAGTGTAATAGTAAGAATGTCGGTGTAAAAATAGCATGCAGACATGTGTAACAATATATATTCGTAACCGAATTTTAATAGGTGAAAGTTCTCGTCCGTACGATACAGATTTAACGAACATCTCAGTGACGCTTCGAAAACGAAAACCAGACACGCTTCTCGTAAGGCTAAAACAGGAAGGCTATAGACGGCAGAACACATCACGTGACTTCCACTTTGTGCATCAGACACAAACATAAATTACTAGCTTTTAACATTGCGATATACCTTACTTCAGGACGTGACAATGCAGAACTTAAAATGAGCTGAGTCACATTCAGATAAAAGGAAACATAAACCAACCTTGAACACTATGAAAAGCTCATGGCCTCTTGTCCACGGATAGCTGGTGCTGAAACACCGTGTCATTCGTCAGCATTTTTTACTTTATGACGAGTGTGACAGTGACAAGCTGCTTACTGTTAACAATGTTGTGTTTTGTATGTATCAGCGTCTTGCATGTATCTGTCTTGCATGTGTCTTGTGTGCTACCTATATGAAGTATGACTTCCGGAAAGACACAACTTGGAGTTAAAGTTCAAGCGGTGGTGATTGAAGGTCGGTGCTCGGACTGGATCCCAGTCAAATCCGGTGTGCCCGAGGGCAGTGTATGTGGACCCATTCCTCTTTAATTTGTTTCACTGCTGACCTCCCTGTCCCTTATCCAGACTCAAGCTGTCACCTCATGTACGCGACACATAATTATATCATTGGCATAAAATCCTCCTGTGAATTCCGACGCCCTTCAGAACTGGACCTCGAATCGCCTCTCCTACTGGTCTCGTACATGGCGCCTCAACCTTATCCTTCCAAATGTCATGTTATAGTCAATCTCCTTACGGAAATCCCCCATCAATAGCTGCATCATTACACAGCTGAACGGCACCACCTTACAGCGCCGCACCGAAACTCGCGATCTGGGTGTTTTACTAGACGCTAAGCCACGTTTGCTCTGCACATCGACCAGACTATAGCGAAGTCAACCGTATGCTTGGAAGCTCGCCCGTAATTCCGCAGCAATGCAGTTAAAGTCCCGTCGACATAACAGAGCTAGATTTGCAATCACAAGGCAATTGTGTCTACTTATTAAGTCATGTCCGTTCCATCCTCGAGTATGGCTGTGGTAAGTGTGGGCCTGGCTGGACGCGGCTGTCACTCACTTGAGGTACGAGCTGGGAGAGAGTGCAAACACTAGGCTTTTTTAACCGTGGAATTGGCTCATAACTTCGGACAAACCCACTGACATTGCTGACTTACTGTTTTCTGTTTATCACAATTTTACACGTGCGTTCTATCTAACTCCCCTTTAGCACAATACGACCTCATGTTTTTATATCATCATTCAATCATGCGGAATTAAGACAGTTCTATTCGGCTGGCAGCATTTTGTGTTTATATGTACCGGGGCGCCTCTATCACGATACCCACTTCGCCCTGTGGAGTGGTTCCCACGATGAAGGGTGAACACGGTCCAGCGGAAGTTTTTTCATCCGAACCGCCCATCCCTATGTAACTCGTATTTTAATCTGACCTAGTGTTGATTTCCTTATACTATCTACTTTATCCTCCTTTAAAATCTCGCGCGTCGTAAGCTACACAAGACGCTGGGTACTTATATTGTAACTGGACTTAGTGATGTGTTTGTGTGTTTTTACGTGCTAATTTTGCTCGTGGGTTATTTATTGTTTTTAATTTACTGACTCGTCTGTAACTGGGGTAATGTCAGCCTGTAGACAATTAAGAATCCAATTACACAAGAAGCGTTTTTTTTTTCTTGTCCACGGGTTTTGGGTCGTTCGGCCTCGGAGCTTTCTAAGTGTTTTGATGCAATGTCCTTTGTCGGCGTTCCCGTCTGGAATTACGTTAACATATTTTATATTTCACGTAGTTCGTCGCGAACGGTCGCTAGGCGCGAGTGTGTGCAATGCATTTTGGGGGCCTCCGCGTTCAGGAGCGTCCCTTTTTTTCTTGTGGAGAGAAAGGTCCAGATTTGTAAAAATAATTTAACTGCTTTAATGAGATAGTGATGATATGTATATATATTCAGAGATCTCCACCACCGAGGATAGTGAACTGAATCAGAGTGTCGGCATGTTTTTGTAAAAATGTTAAAACTTTGGATAAATGGCTTTTAGCCGCCGAAAGCTTGCTTTCTCTATATTAGGTAATATATTTTCCAAATATTAAATATCTTTGACATGCGTATGATCATTATTTCCTACTCTTTAATCATATGCTTATTATCTGAATAGGAAGCATTTTAATATTTTCCCATTGACTCTAATGGAGGTAACGAAATTGACTTGACCTTAGGTCACCGATATAAAAAAAATCGCGAATTGCAGGTACGCCTAATGAAATCATGCAAGGTTCAAATCTTTCGGACAAACATTGTGGCTCCGGCACGGCTACAAACATCGCTGGAGATATGGTCACGTGACTTGTCGTGACCCGAGCTGAGATGATCCGAGATCAAAACTTTTCCATAATGTGGATAATTGATGCATCAACAGCTGTGCCAAATTTTGCAGCGCTGCGCGCCGACAATTTTCGCTATCCTTGAAAAACCTGAAAAAAAATATCCTTCCCGACACGGTGCTTTTGTGTAAGATACACAAAAGCACATTTTTAGTAACACAAATTGCACCTTCCTCGAAACGCAAAGGGTCTTAGTGGGAACCTGAAGATATAATAATCAGCATGCGCAACAGTGATTTCTGAAAAAATATACGCGAGCATTATTAAAATATCTCCCTGTCCCAACCAGACATATGGGCTAAGATAAAAAAAGATCCAAGATCCAGGATCCCTAGCATCCAAGATCTGAGATCTTGTTAGATCCTGGATCCTTCAAGATCATTTTGTCGTGGAATCATGTGGATCCTGGATTCTTTAAATTATTTTGGCGTTGGATCCTGTGGATCCTGAATCCTGGGAAAAAATAGTGGGATCTTATGGATCCTGGATCCTGGAAAATTAGTTTGTCGTAGGATCTTGTGAATCTTGGATCCTATTTTTGGGGCCTAGGCACATGTCTGGTCACAGCCATGATCGTCGCCAACCGAGGGGCCAGGATGCCGGTCCCCAAGATCACTCGGGACCCCAAGACTAGCAGGATTGGTATATAACCGTATGGGAGTGGGCCGTGGGGGACAACCACGTGGCTGCTGCCACCCAACCCAGTACGAATTTCACTTCAACATTACTGGTCCAACAACCTCCGATCTTCCCTACTCTGCCGTTAAAGGGAATAGTTTTCACCTTGAAAAAAAAAAACGAGAAAAAGCTCAGAAATGATGAAGAGAAGCAAGAATTAAGTATTCATATTCTAGTAAGTCAAAGAAACCTATATTTACGCGAAAAAGCAATTAAAATGTCAATTATTTGGTGAAATTCCATATTTTTTTCCTCAAAGTAATCGAAATCAGCTGGCTGAGAAGCACGCAACGTCATCGAGTTTAGTGAGGGATCGTGTCGTATACATGGTGGGTACTTGCCCAAGTACTTGTTGAAAGCATGCCGGAAAGTACAACGCTTTGAAAACCATGCACAGTACTGTGCTTAAGTAAGGTATTCCGTCACTATTAGATTTCCTATGAAAAGTGTAGTGTCCGCCATCGATCGCTCACTGTCCGTGCTTCCTGGGGCGTCGTCCTGGATATGTGTCCACAAGGTCATGCACGCTCTACACGTCACTGGCGTACGCCGGTCTCGCCGGTCGGCTCATATCACTCAGCGGGCCGGCGGCTGCGCCGCGGGGCGGCCAATCAAACAGGCGGTGCAGCGCGCACGTGGTAACGAGGTGGGGTTCGGTTGATGGGGAGGGGAACAGATTAAAACAATTTTGTACGTCGAGCCTGGGAACGTTGCAGGCCAGCCGCTGAAACGCTACGCATACGCCTACAGAACGTTTGTTTATACAAATGTTTTATAGAAGATTTAAACATGCAAAATCAGCTATGCATAGCATTACCTGACAAAGTTCATTCTTGCAATAAAAAATGACGTACTGAAACAGTATGGTTTTGTCCAGCACTTACACTTCCCCAAGTCTTACGTATCTGTGGCGTCATAATCATACGTCACCTCAGCCAAAAATCAGCCATCATGATTGAGTTTACGGTATAACCCGTCCCGACTTTTAGGACTGAATATTAAATATTAAGAGGTTTTCTTGGAAAAAGTGAAAGCGTCAACAAGTCATTTTCGAGCATGCGCCACCAACTTGGCTATCTCAACTCAAAACCCTATGTTAAAGGTGAACTATTCCCTTGAATGAGCAGCTGTTCAAAAGATTATTGAAAATTTAATGATATTTTGAAAGTAATTTAAAAGAATACTTATTTTTGCTGGAAAATAGGAATTAGGTATCGTGAAAATTTAATCAATTGTATTTTAGGTATATATTTATTTACTGGTAAGTAATATTTGGCTTTATTTTCATGCTATCAAGCGAGAAATGACATGAAATTTAATGACATTAATGGGTGGGCAAAAAAGTCTTGAACTGGGGGGGGGGGGCAAAACGGCTCACTGGGGGGCATTGGGCCCCCGCCGTTAACAATGTTAAAATAGGCATTGCGTACTCTCTGCACAACGTCAAACGTGGCTCACCAATCAGTATTCGAAGTAGTCGCGTAAGATTACTGCATAGCCTCTGCCCAGGTGCGTAGGGCCCACATTCTTGACATTCCTTCGACAACAAGTCAAATATATTCGGGCCCTTTCAGCCCAGAAAACTTGAAGTTGGGTTTTTTTCAACACGGGCTACAAAACTGCTATCTCAGTTCAAAACCCATGTTAAAGGTGAACTATTTCCTTTAAATGTGATCTATGGAATTTCCATATACGATTTTTTCCTCTTGCCCGCCTCAGATTTGGTGTGCATGCCTAAAAGCGTTCGAGGCCGCGCTTCCAATTTTGAGGGCGCCCTTTCGAAGTTCTGAAGTTCGGGATGCTGTTTGGGCATCGGGTGCACTTCACGGATTGGAGGCTCGTCCATGGTTTTCGGGGCGCCCTCCATGAGTTTGGGGGCGCGCTCCATGAGTTTGAGGGCGCCTTCCATAAGTTTTTGGGCGCCCTCCATGGATTTGGGGCAACCTCCATGGGGTTGGGGGCGCCCACCGAGGGTTTGGGGGCACCCACCATGGGTTTGGGGGCGCCCTCCATGGGTTTGAAGGCGCCCTCCATGGGTTTGAAGGCGCCCTCCATGAGTTTGGGGCACCTGCGGCGCCCAGATTGCGCCTTCGGCGCCAAACTAGTTCCCCTGCCCCTATGCACAGGGGCGCCAAATTCCATTGAGAGGGCTGCCAGCCCCCGTTGCCCCCACCCTGGATCTGCCTCAGGGGTGTGGTTTTAATGAAAATGATTGTGGGTGCTCAAACTGAAATTAATTCCCCTCCCACCAAAAACAAAACAAAAAAACAATAATAATAATAATAATAATAATAATAATAATAATAATAATAATAATCCTGCAGGCAACGAAAAATATTGATGCTGGTTTTCCATATGTAGAGGTAGGTGGAAGATTTCGTTAAAGTTCACTTATATGCATAGTTACATAGGTGCCGATAAATCACAACATAAAAGCGTCTATATAAAATTAGGTCAACTTCATTCAACACTCTGGAATTATAAGGTTTGAATTAGCTCGTTAGAAGAAACAATATTTCAGGGCTACAATTTAAATTACCATCGATCCTGACTGACACGCCTTCGGCTTAAACAATTTTAACATTTTTGGAAAGGTATGTATATGGACGTTGAAGTAAATACTTTCGCATCGAACAATTTTCAGCATGAAATAAAACAATGTTTGAATCGAAAAATGTTCAGTTTTTTGACAGCTAGTGGCATGATAAAATGTATTGAGTGACTTACTGAAACGAAAAGTGCAGTTAAGACGGCCAGGAAGATTTCAAACGGATGCTTGGCATATATATCTTATTCCCAATCATTTAAGTTATCACATCTGACGACGAGCAAAATCCTGACCTTAAAAATTGAGTTTTGTATTATTATTCATTTCTTAATCATGTTCTTGATTGTGGGTGCCGAAAGACTATTGTGGGTGCTCATTTAAGCTTTGTGGGTGCCCTGACACCCACAAAGAGATAGGAAACCACACCCATGTCTGCCCCTGCCTTAGATCACTGATACCTATATAAAAATCTTAGATAGGTATGTTAATTGCAGGTAACTATGAACTTATCAAATCCTGTAAGTTTGAAACCGATCAGCCCAAAAGATAGGCCCGGGAACGGCGGGGGCAGCGGGGGCGCTTGCCCCTTACTTTGGGACCGCGGGGGCGGCGCCCCCCCAACTTTGGCGTTGCTGTTTTTAACGTTCCGTAAAACAAAATCCTATAAGACATCGAAAGTGTATTTTTTTGCACAATTATGCAAACACCACACTTCTACTCATGACTCATGTTTACCTGATCTTTGTCCTTTGTCAGCGAGGTTCTGTATAAGAAACCACGCTAAATATGTCCTATTATATTCTGTAGTCCAGAATATTACTATTCTGGAGTTCAGAATATAACTCATTTGTGAACAAAGTTTTGCATCTCAACTGGTGTTTACTTCGGCAGCGTAAGCTGAACCCGAAAGGCTGAGGCCGAAACGGGAGTAACTCACTGAAGAGAGCAAAATACCGGACCAGAAAACGGCCCGAAATCCAACACTGTTTGCGACAGAGTCAGCGTATGTTGCAATGGGGTGGGGGACAGGTAGTGGGTTTTCACGCATAATAAATTCACCGTATTTTTCTATTTTTTCCATATACTTCTTACACATATCCTAGACCACCTTCTGTCATGAAACTTTGCCTCAACTTGCGAATTGTTTTTGTTTACATTCTTGATTGTATTTTTTCGTGACAACGAAACAGCTCGGAAGCGATTACATGCCGATTCCCCGAAGAAGCGCCCCCGTTTGAATGTCCACGTGCCGCATACTGCTATTATCTGCATAGTGGATTAACGTTTTTAACGCCGCGCAGAAGCATGTCGCATCAAGCGCCTTTTCGGATATAAATTTTGGCGTGTTTTCGTGACGTTTTTAACACAAAGGACATGAGCTAACTTGGTTTGGTTTCTTACTTTCTTAGCTCATTAGAATTTGTATAACTTTTGGTTTAAATTTACATGTTGAAAAAGTATGCTTGATTTTATGTACCCAAAACATTGGTACCTTACAAAATTGTCCCCCACCCCATTCTGACGTTAACAGATATGTCATTTGTCATCCTATCGCTGAAGTTTCGGGAAAATGAAACTTTGTCTTTTACATGGGGCCTTCGAGTCCTGTGTCGAAAGCAGGGCTGCAGAGTCGGAGTCGGAGTCGGAGTCGGTCGGAGTCGGTGATTTCGGCCAGAGTCGGAGTCGGAGTCGGAGTCGGTAAAATATTGCCGACTCCGACTCCGGGTGACTGCTATGGGTAGCGCATAGGCAAATATTTTTTAGGTGAATTTAAGTGAATCACTGGTGGCGATGCCGATAGAAATCCTGCACCTTCGACTAAGTTTGGGATCGATTCCCTCGCCAATCAATTATTTTCAGCTAAGGGGTACGTGCCACGGTGGGCGAAATATAACCTAAGGTGTGTCGTTGCCTGCGTCGGATGCAGGTCCAAAATGTCACCGCCATAAATTTATACCGCTATTGACTGGGGTCTCAGCCGAACCCCATCGACAGGGGCGGGGGCGCCCCTGGTTATCTTCCGAACAATGCTCGCAGCCAGACGTACAAGGCTGTATTCGAAAGCTCTCAATAATACGCATTTTAAGTAAACTTTTTTAAATTTGAGGTGACATCTCATGTCACTGTCAGGTCAAAGGTGAAAATCAAGGTATTTGAGTGCATGGGTCATGCCTACTAACAATGCAAGGCCTTCGATCACGACCATTATGATATAGTAGGCACACATTCCGCGTGAGCTTAAAGGGACACTGCCACCTTCCCGAAAGTTCTCAAATGTACGCCGCTTGTGGTGCTGAATATGAAGTAATTGCTGCCGAACACGATTATGTCATTTGTTTTTCACGAACAGTGCTCAACTTCATAAAAAGTTAAGTTTAAATATTTGGGTTGATGACGTCATATGAAGGAATTTCGGAAATAGAGAAAACCTTCACGCTGCCATATGTACGGCTAATGTATGGCAAAATGTAAAACAAGTCGACTATCATCAACATTTAGTTAAGAGTGGCGACGTCATCGGATCAGGGTCTTCGTTCAAATACACTGGGGACTGGGGATGCTACAGATGTCAAAACCAAACTCAAATTTCTTTGTGGTTCGACCTCGGTGGTTGATTTAACTTATAATATACATAATTTAAATGCCTAGCACGGAAAATGGCTACCTCAATTAAAATATAATGTTAAGGTGGCAGTGTCCCTTTAAGTGGGATTATTGGTAAAGGTCAAGGTCAGGTCACAACAGGCCACTATGCGCCAAAGGTCTGCAAAAGTTGAACGACACATACTTTATGGATTATTTTACATTGAAATTCACTAGTAGTCGTCTTACCACCTGAGGCCTATTTCACAAAGTGAAGTTGATGTCAAGCTCAGCTCAAGGTCAGGTTCAAATGAGATTCACAAACGCAAGATACTTTTGACCTAACCTAATGCATAAAAATGCGATGCTTCACAATGGACCAAATCAGCACTCAGAAATGCAGTGGCGACGTTTATAAAAAAGTGTGTTACGTAAAGTTAGTAAATTTAAAAGGAAAATATCGTTTCAAATACGTCATAAATTACTCATGCCTGAGGAGCCGTACGTCAGTCAAAAATGCTGAAATTATTTTATATTTTTGGAAATCACCCATATGCTGTTCTCTCATACAGATACATATTTTGTTTTTAAATATGTTTGATGGCTTGGTTTTCCGACACGTTTTCGAGATTTTTACTTTTGGGAGAACTTGAAATGTTTCGAAGTCTGAGATAGCCATAATGTAGTCCTTAGGGTTTTCTAATTGCTAACGTTTTGTTTGCATTTTGCTCAAAATATGGACTGTATGTTAAAGTTAAATCTGTTAAAGCTTAGCCGATTTTCTCGTCGAACTCGTGTGTGATGACGTCACCAACTTCGCTATATCTCGAAAATGTTCGACGATTTTTTTAAACTTCTACCCATAAAGCATACATAAAATTGGTATATGCGAAGGTACACAAAGTTCACGCTGATATCTTTTGGGTTGAGCTACTGTGATTTTTATTCTTCAATGGGCGATATTTACCACCCCCAGTCTGGCGGGTAAAAGGGAAATAATCACCTTTCATTTTTGTTGGCATCAATCTTTTTGGCCTCCGTTATGGTATAGCAAAAAAATAATTTAAATTTAAGAATTAAATAAAATTAATCCCTCATTCAATGCTGTAAGTTTTTACAAACTAAATAAAGTACAATACACTTTCTTTCGAACTCTTATGAGCAGTGTTTGCCCAGTTCACTAATTGAAAGCGCACCATATATGGCGCCGGTGTTTCGAACTTGTTCGACGTGGACAACTGTCCCTGCAAACAAATCGCCGACCGTACAAGAATTATGGTTTTAGTTTCCCAAGTTATTTTTCAAATTGAATTGCC
Organism: Semibalanus balanoides; assembly: GCA_014673585.1. NCBI lineage: Eukaryota > Metazoa > Arthropoda > Thecostraca > Balanomorpha > Balanidae > Semibalanus > Semibalanus balanoides. The sequence continues at coordinate 53,043 of VOPJ01009757.1, forward strand.
AATGGTGAATTGTTTGTCGAGCTATTATGGAAAAAAGAATTTGCAGTGATGAATATATACCAAATATTGTTCACAGCCAGAGGACAAAGTTAAATAGAACTTTTAATACTGAAATTATGAAACATATTTTCCAAACAGTACCCTTGGCCGCCATCAGGGACCCAAGTTAAACTGTAATTTGTTTCCTTGTTTTCCAATGCTATCAATGATATAGGATCGCCGGAATATTATTCAAACAAGTAGATATTCATAACTTATATTTCCACTCCTTGCGTAAGAAAACAACACGAGGCCCGCAGGTTTATGAGATCCACAAGTACTTGCAAGCAGCCGGCAAGTACCGGGTCATTGAACAGCGTGGAAACGCTTATTAACTTTAACTTGAAATAGCTCCTTAAGTAGAAATGCTTTTATTGCAAAAACGTGATGAAATTTACATATATTTTGGATTCTCATCTGATCGATTTCAGTGTTAACTCCATTTTTGTGGAAAAAAGTGATTATTTCCCTTTAAGGAGGTGCCTAACTCACATTGGTCTATTGTGAGTGTTGACACTAGGCTGCATAGAAACATATTTTTCTGAATATAGCCATGTGCTTCATTTCCCCAGATCACTTGAGTGTGCTAGATTATTCCAAAGTCGCCAATACATACTGGCAGTAGATTAATTATCCAATAGTCGCCAGAGAGCTTTCGCACTAGAAGCATTGCTCTTAAATTACAAACCTAAGCACATTTTGTTAGCTCTAGCCAGTGCCGCCATTATAAGTAACATCTTCGCTACTCTGTTTATAGTGACGATTCGTTTGGTTGAGGTTTTTGAAATAAACACCAAATGCAAAACAGAAATATAAGTAAAAAATCAACAAAGGGGCTCAGACGGTCGTATTCGTGAATTTTATCGTAACCAATAATTAAAGCAATAGCTTCCTACCGTAATACAAATATATTTGACATTTCAAAAGAGTAGGCACACTCCCTTTAAGCCATGATCACGAAAAATCAATTGGTAAAAAAAGTTTTAAGTGGTGTCATTCATTAGCTATATTGTTTAATTATTGCCTTTAATATTCATGTGGATGGTTGCATTGGGAATTTTGGACTTCAAGAACTATAAAATCAAAAGCAAAGGTCATACGATATCTATCCATTTCAACGCAATGCTATATTTTCCATTAAAGGGACTGTCCCACCTTAAAAAAATGTGTCAAACTCAAATGTACGTCGTTTGTGGGGCAAAATATGAAGTGAATGCTGATGAACACGATTATGACATTTGTTTCTCACGAAACAGTGCTCAATTCAGACAAAAACATTTTTAATATTTGGGCTGATGACTCATATGAAGGATTTTTTTGGGGAAAAAAATAAAACATTCACGGCTGTTATAAGTTAGGACTAGTGTTAATGGCTAATGTATTAGGCCGAAGTAAAACAAGTCGACTGTTAATCAACATTTGCAAACGAGAGACTACGACATCGGCTTTCACGGGCCACCATTTCAAATACATTGGGGGGCTGGCGATGTTACAGATTGCAAAATCAAACTCGAATTTTCTCTAGTGATTCGACCTCCAGTGGTATGTTTTAACTCTATACAACAAATTTCAATGCCAGCACGCAAAATGGCTATATCAACTCAAATCTTATGTTAAGGTGGGACAGTCCCTTTAAATGATCTCCAAAATCTTGAACGGGATAATTATTGCTACTAGTGGTTACTTCTTGTGTCTGTTGACAATAGCTTCAGCTTAAATGAGGTCGGAGTTGATCCCCGAGTCGGACTCGGAGTCGGAGTCGACTCCGGAGGGTCGGAGTCGGAGTCGGAGTCGACTCCGGAGGGTCGGAAGTCGGAGTCGGAGTCGGAGTCACCTGAAAACCGACCGACTCCGCAGCCCTGGCCGAAAGTATAGGTACTTAGCGCAACGAGGTAATCCATTCACCACAACCCGATTTATCTGCTCTTCAAATATGTAATCTCAGTTCAAAACCCAAGTTAAAGGTGAGCCCTTTAACATCAGCCCTGTATGGGAGTAAAGGCTAAACACCTGGCTGCAGCCCTCCACTCAAAATCTTGTGGCTACGCCTAAAAACTGCAATTTGGTAGCGGTCATGGCAGGCAGGTTTTGAGATTCAGTGCTGGATAATAACATTTGTCAATGTGTTAGGTTCCTAGCTTAAAAATATATTCTTTAATGCTAAAATGCCATTAAATTGTGGAAGTTTTGTGTCAAATACAACGTTGGTGGACCAAAAATAAAGATGGTGGGGAAAATGTTGTCTTGTCAACCTTGTTTACTTGACACGTCAAGGACGGATTCAAAACGACAAATAGGTGGTTTAGGGTCCAAATCCCAAAATGTAACAAATTACCTTAAGCGCTTGATAGATTTTGTTGCCTTAGGCTTGAATAGGTGAATTAAAATCATTTTTGTGCTTGTAGTTGAAGTTCCTTGGATTTCCTTTAACTGAAAAATGTGTCGATTTTCTTCCAATTTCAGGAGCCATGACTCCTTCATTGGCCAGATATTAGGTGTGCAGTGCAGCATATCTGCCAGAGAAGAGACGAAATATGCTTCCAAAAATCAGCACCAACCTTGAAAGCTGATAAAATGTACCTGTCCGTTTTTTTATGAATGCAGACCTTATTGATTTAAATCATTGTGATCTATACTCTTATATAGTACCAGTAAAACGCCCTAAACGGCGAAGGACGAGCGAGCCCGAATAAATCCGCGTCAATTTCTCATCCGCACAACGGAGGTTCATTTGTGCGAGGCATGCTTTTTAATTGTTTTCGCTGTGTTGCTTTGTCGTTGCAAATAGATCCGAACTAAATCGATACTTTAAACTAAATAGGTTTTGCAGCGTTATTTTTAATTTGCATTATAAGCTTCATGTTTGTAGGCAAAAATACATTTTGGAGTGGGTATTTAATGGATTTGATACGGATGTGTTTTACAGCACCATCAATTTTATCGTTGATTACCCTTGATTTTGACGCTTACGGCCATGGGTGTCGTTTCTATAGGCCTGGTAGGGCCGAGGCCGAGCCTACCAATAATTTCACATTTTAACATCTAAGAGCCTATGGCGTCTTGCAGGGTAAGAATGACATTTAAAATATAAACTTACATTTAGGCCCTACCACATATTTCAGAAAATGACGCCGTGGCTACGGCGTTAATGAGGAAAAATATAAATCAGCAACATGTGTAATAACAGGCGGGTTTTAACAGCGGATAATATATGCATTAAAACCGAAACTTTGTACATGCATTTTAGAGACGGTTCATGGTCACATTTTTAGTGTTTGTTTCATCGCTTCACCGTACCATAGGTGCCGAGCACTGATGGTAAATCGTGAAACGTCATAAAACCATGAATTTGCGCTTGTATAGCCAGTAACTTTGCACGTACCACGCGTTGCTGATCGACACATAGTGCATACACCGGGCGGATCGTTTTTCTACACATCAGCTGTGTTCAACCCGAGTCCTTGCGACTTTTGGTTGCTGAGATATGGTATTGCAACGATACCATATTTTGTAGGTAATTTCGTGGACGGAACAGGGGTGCACGTGCGCACATGCAGTGTGACCCAGAAGTTTGACTGCGCAACATTGCCAGTGGTGGAGTCTCAAACCACACACAAAATTTCAGCTTAATAAGTCCAGCCGTTTTTCAGCTACAACAGAATAACGTTTTCTGACACCCCTGACGCGGCACGTGTCACGCGCCATGCTTCATAATTGCATTGCATGTGGCTATCAGATAGCGAAGACCGGACGTGCGGTTGGAAAGATATGACTGAGCTTCTCAAAAGCGTCGCCACGGGTCGGGTTGGGTTGGGTTGGGTCGGGTCGGGTCGCTCATAATCATATTTTTCCCATATGCCACGTAAAGACGAGCGAGCGCCTCGCGTTCGCTCGTAATTACATATATTTATTTTCAATTAAGTGTTTAAACGTAATAATTAATTATGAAAATCACCGTAAAGCTCAAACTGAATTTTAAGTCGAAATTTGGCGAAAAAATGGGTGGCTAGACGAAATTGGTTTTGCCCCCCCCCAACTTTGAAATCGTTCCCGGGCTTTTGGGCCCCAAAACTCGGCTGTGGTATGAACGCAAACGTTTTTAAGATGGGTTCATGTGACCTGGTTTTGATGACCCGATCTGAGATGACCCGAGGTATTTTTAGTCTAGGTTATTTTAATGCCCGAACACTAACAGCTGTGCACAATTTGGTAGCGCTGCACGCCGCCAGTTTTCCGCTACTCCTGAAAAACCTGAGGGGACGGAAATCCCCCCTCCCCTGACCCCTGCAGTGCACGGGTTAAGATATATGACTACGTGAACTGAATTGACCGAAGTCTGCCCCCTCTCCTCATGTCAAAAATAAAATCCACCGACGCTGAAGTGGAGCTACCGTATCATACATTTTCTCATTTTATAAAGTATCGAGCATTCGGAACTGTATTACCAGTTAACCCAGACCGCGCCCATCCCTTGCTCTTCATCCCGCCTGGACACCTGCCTGGGCGCGCCTCTGTCTGTTTCGCCCGTCGGCCGGTGGCGGCGCCACTGTACCCCGAGTCCCGACCATCAGCTGAGCGGCAGGACAGCGGGCCGAACCAGCTGACTGCGCACCGGCGCCGGCCCACGTGGTGTGCCCGTGCGGCGGCGGCGGCGAGCGGCGCGGGCGGTGGCTGCTGTCAGCTGACGACGGTCGATGGCGGCGGCGCCGGTCTGCCGCCCCGCCCCGCCGGCACACCCGACAGCCATTTCCGGCGGGCCCGACCAGCCATCGGCTGAGGTGACCCCCGGCGGCACAGCAGTCTCCTCGAAGCTTAGTGAAACATCGACGCCCTCGCCGCCCGCCGCATCCGCCGCCGCAGACGGAGAAATCACCTCTCGAGGTCAGTGTCACTCTCACCGCCGCTGCAGAGATCAACCCGTACCAGGTCAGTGTTTCAGAGTCAGACTCAAATGCAGCGCTTCTGACCTCATGTCAAAAACCCATCCCCCTTGTCTGACTTCCTCCCTCGGGGGCCTGATCGGGGTGCGGGCGTCAGGCTGCACCCCGCCCCACCCCCGACGGCCGGGCTGGGGCCGTCGGCCGGGGCCAGGGCGACGCTCCCATGGCGCCCGCTCGGATCGATCCGGCCGGCCGTCGGCTGGAAAAGGTAGCCTCTCGACACGAATGACGACGACGGCGTGACGTCACGCGACACACCCACGTGACCTGGCCGGATAACAGCGCCGGCGGCCGCCTTGCCACGTCAGTGCAGCGACTGGAGCGCGGCGGCAGCGGCGGCGGGCGCGGCCTCGCCCGTCGCTGAGGGCCACTGACGGCCTCAGTCGACAGTGTGGCGGTGGCGGCGGCGGTGGTGCAGGCCGGAGCTGGTGGACGGCTCCTCACAGGATCCAGAGCGCACGGCGTTCTGATTGTACTTCATCAGGTGTTCTGGTGACTTGTAACCGGCATCTGACGGAGTGCAAACGAATTGCCGGAGCGCGATCAGCGATTGAAGACTCGGCGACTCGGGGCCTCGCCAGGCAACTTGGGGACTCACCAGGTGACTCGGGGTCTCGGGGACGTGCCAGGTGACTCGGGGACTATGCGGGGGACTCGGCAGGAGACTCGGGGCCTCGCCAGGCGACTCGAGAACTCACCAGGCGACTCGGGGACTCGCCAGGCGACTCGGGGACGTGCCAGGTGACTCGGGAACTCACCAGGTGACTCGGGGACTCACCAGGCGACTCGGGGACTCTGCGGGGGACTCGGCAGGAGACTCGGGGCCTCGCCAGGCGACTCGGGGACTCATCAGGCGACTCGGGATTCGGCAGGCGACTTATGGACTCGGCAGGCGACTCGAGGACTCTGCAGGCGACTCTGGGTGCGTCGCCGTTGCAGTCAAGCGCCACACGGGTCCGGTTTCTGGTGTCAGTGTGCAGGGCGCGGCCGTCGCGCCGCTTTCGCCGCCGCTGCGCTCGCGGCCGTGGCTCTCATCGACTCGCCGCCATCTGGCAGCGAATCTC
>VOPJ01009758.1:0-49435 GCA_014673585.1 Semibalanus balanoides
CGATGATAACGTTATGGTGACATCACCACTAGGGATGGCAATTTTAGGACCACGGAGCCGGCGCTGGGCCAAAATTCAGCCCGGCGGCCCTAAAGCTGTGTCTGAACTCAGGCTTGCCGGTCTCATGCCGGGCTCAGCACAAGTTTGGGGTTATAATATTGTTTAATGTATAATGAAGTAGACGTCATGCAGAATGCAGATTGCTGACTGCCGGGTCTGGTGGGTGCTGCCACATATGGCCGTGCTTGATGCCGGTGCCAACTCATTTATGAGCGGACTGGCGGTTCCTGTTTTTGGATACATTTGTGCATCTCCTATCACCAGCCCGGCGGGTGGTGTGGAAGCCTTAAAATAATTATAGGTGCCCGAACGGGATGTGATTCACCAGAACAGAGGGTGCAGGTACCAGGCCTGTTCAGGGGGGGGGGACTCACCAGAACAGAGGGTGCAGGTTTACCGGCTGTTCAAGGGGGAAGGATCACAAGAACAAGAAGGTGCTGGTACCCAGCCTGTTCAGGGGGGGGGGGGTGGACTCACCAGAAACAGAGGGTGGCTGTACTAGGCCTGTTCCAGGGGGGGGGGGGACTCACCAGAAGCAGAGGGTGCAGGTCCAGGCCTGTTTCAGGGGGGGAAGAGGACTTCCAAGAACAGGGTGCAGGTAACTAGGGCTGTTCAGGGTGGGGGGACCTCACCCAGAACAGAGGGTGCTGGTACCAGGACCCAGGGCTGTTCAGAGGGGGGGGGGGGGGGGACTCACCAGAACAAGAGGGTGTTCTTGGTACAGGCCTGTTCAGGGGGAAGACTCACCAGAACAAGGGTGCAGGTACAGGCCCTGTTCAGGGGGGGGGGGGGGGAGACTCACAGAACAAGGGGTGCTGGTACCAGGCCTGTTCAGGGGGAGGGGGGAGACTCACCAGAACAGAGGGTGCTGGTACCAGGCCTGTTCAGGGGGAGAGGACTCACCAGAACAGAGGGTGCAGGTCTAGGCCTGTTCAAGGGGGACCTCACCAGGAAACAGAGGGTGCTGGTTACCAGGCCTGTTTCAGGGGGGGACTACCATAAAACACAACCCAGAGGGTGCAGGTACCAGGCCTGTTCAGGGGGGGGGAGAGGATCCACAAGAACCAAGGGTGCAGGTACCAGGCCTGTTCAGGGGGGGGGGAAGAGGTACTTCACAAGAACAGGGGGGTGCAGGTACCCAGGCCTGTTCAGGGGGGGGGGACTCACAAGAACAAAGGTGCAGGTTACCAGGCCTGTTCAGGGGAGAGGACTGCACAAGAACAGAGGGTGCAGGTACCAGGCCTGTTCAGGAGGGCGGGGGGGGGGGGAACTCAACCCAGAACAAAGAAGGGTGGGCAGTCCAGCCTGTTCAGGGAGGAGAGGGACTCACCCATGAACGAGGGTTGCAAGGTACCAGGCCTGTTCAGGGGGGGGGGGGGGTGACTCACCAGAAAGAGGGTGTGCAGGTACTTTAGGCCTGTTCAGGGGGGGGGTGACTCACCAGAAAGAGGGTGAGGTTACTAGCCTGTTCAGGGGGGGGGGAAAACTCAACCAGAACAGAGGTGCAGGTACCAAAGGCTGTTCCAGGGGGGGGGGGTGACTCACGCCGGATAACAAGGTCGCTGGTAACCGGCCTGTTCAAGGGGGAGGATCACCAGAACAAGAGGGTGCAGGTACCAGGCCTGTTCAGGGGTGAGACTCACCAGAACAGAGGGTGCAGGTACCAGGCCTGTTCGGGCACCTGTCGCGGGATCTGGTTGGTCCGCACGGGGTGTTCGTAAGGCGGCTTACGGAAGCCCACATATGACCTGGCAAACAGTATAGGCGCGGTTAGTGTCTTGGTGACCAATCCGGCAGCGATGCCACGTATTAACAAATAACAAATCGACTGATCTGCGAGGAGCACATTGCGAAAACTTGCACGGAAAAGGTAGCACGCCTCAAAATGGCAAAATGTGTGTTACCAAAGATGTATGATAGTAACAAGCACATACAATTTGCAATCTAACTATAAATTTTAGAGCCACATGACCATGACAAGTTCAATGAAATCATGATATAGCGAATGGAAAATTAGTTCTAATCAAAACATTGTCATAACCCCACCGTACAGAAGCGGCACAGAGCTAGGCTTAGCTTGACTTCGTCACACGACCACCCGTCCTATATCCCTGCAGTAAACTCCATGTATAGCCTACCGGATGAAGTGGTCAGCGCTGATTCAACAAACAGCTTCAAGAACAGACTGGACAAATACTGGAAAGACCCAGAATGTTCAAGAACAAGAAGATGACTCACCAATAATGCACCGAGCGGGAAGTCACAGGCATAACCATGCCTACTTTCCTGAAATCCCTGGTATATAAAGGTATATGTACCTCTGCGTCACAATTCACTCAACTCACCCGAGCAGAACGAGCGGCACCGAGATGCCGAACCACATGGCCAGCACGGACAGCATCGACGTGAACGGGATCGCGCCCGACGAGTGCTTGCCCCAGACGAAGAAGTTGAGGAACACGACGATCGACGAAACCATCAGCGGGTAGAGCACGCCAGTCCACAGCGCCGTCGACTTCCACATCTTGCCCTTCATCGTCTTGTACAGCCTGCCGGAGAAGTAGCCGCCCAGCACGCCCATGAAGTTGTAGAGCGTGATGGCAGCCGTCATCAGAGAGCCGCGCGATGACGGCGACAGCATGCCGAGGGTGGCGAAGAAGATGGTGACGAGCGCCATCAGGTAGATCTGCACCCCGCTGCCGACCAGCGCGCAGAAGAGCTTGGCGCGCTGCGGTGGTCTGAAGACGTCGCCGTGCACCAGCTTCCAGCCCGTCTCCTCCATCGCCTCCTCTAGGCTGTCGTCCTGGTTGTACTTGGCGATGTCGCGACGCAGCGTACGGATGATGATCATGGTCAGGATGCCTGGCGAGAGGGGGGGGGGGGGGGGGGGTCAGGCGCGGCGAAGGGTCACCTGGGAATCCGGCTAGATTATGCTTAGATGAGTGTCAACAAGCTGCTTCTGTGTGGGGTTTCTCATGCTTCTTTCATTCAGGCTGAGGTCTCGACAGGATCACTATCAGTATCCTGTATTTGTCTGGCCTTGTTCCTATTACAGCTGGCAACCCATTCATAGCTTTAGTAATCTCATAAAATCATGGCCTATGAGAAAACTTCTAAGATATTTAAAAACAGCAGTCACAGCCTGCTTTCAAAAGCAAAAGACAGATCCACCACCAAAGCAACACTACCATACTGTCCGCTACGGAAAGACGTCGCTTCCTCCTGCCCGCCCCATCCCAGCTTCGGACTGACCTGAGAGGAACAGCACGACCACCACCGAGTTGACGATGCTGAACCAGTGGATCTGTACGTCGGACATGGCCAGGTAGACGTCCCAGCGCGAGGCCCAGCGCACAGCGGACTCGCGCCACGTCACGCTGTACGTGAACAGCAGCTGCGTGTCGGTCTGCGGGGAGAGGCGCACAGTGGCACAAACAGCACCGCAAGTCGGCCAAAACGGGGAGAGGCCCAGCCCGCACAGCGGACTCGCGCCACGTCACGCTGTACGTGAACAGCAGCTGCGTGTCGGTCTGCGGGGAGAGGCGCACAGTGGGACAGTCAGCACCGCAAGTCGGCCAAAACGGGGAGAGGCGCACACAGTCAGTCCTAAGATTCCATTTAGGCCTGGGTGTCAAAGTGAAAAAATTTGAGATAAAAAAGACCATGAGAGTGAAAAATTATGTAGAAAATGGAAAGATATTGATTACTATTTTGAATATGAAAAGTCTGCAGTAGTTTTAATTGAAATCATGTATTTTTAGTCAATATTTATTAATGTCAGAATCAATATCACAATTCATAATTTGGGAGTGGAAAATTAACTACTAAAATAGAGAATGAGAGTGGACAATTACTCACAGTTGGGTGTCATTTTCCACCAAAATCGATAAATTTTGGGACACTGGGCGCACAGCGGGGCATTCAGCACCGCAAACGGCCACAAACTACAGAGGGAAGTCTCACGCAGGAGACAGTGTCTCCCAGACACACAGGGGGTGAGGAGGGGGGCTAAATAGGCGCCGAAATTACAGCGGTCAAATGGCACCCAATGCAGGAGACACAGTGACCTATACAAAAAGAAGTAGTGATTTAAGTGGCATGAAGCCAGCGCGATGCGAAGGCGATAATATGCCAGTGCCCTTTCTTCAGTTGCATAGGGACGTTAGCATGAACGCGTTGCGGGTATTCGGGTCATCACCACTACTAATACATTGTTGTTTACTTCGACAGCACACAGCAATGACCAGCGACTGCCTGAAGATATGGACACGTGAGCTAAAACAACATACGTGGGTGCATTATCATACTGGTAACAACAACCCTCACACTCCGCTATCGGTTTGGAATAAACTGCGCTAACCGAACTCAGCACTCTCCCCTCCATGGTGGCCAGTGTTCTGACTGTGCAGACGCTGCCCCGCCGATAATACGTACGTCTTTGACGAGTTTCTTCTTCTTGGTCTCCTTGGGGATGGCGCATCCGTCCTTGGCCTTCTCCACCTGGTCTATGGAGCGCGTCTCCACTTCGAACCGTACTACGCGGTACGTAAGGCTGGAGAGATAGACAGCGGGTCAGTCAGAGAGTCTCTACAGACGAACGGCTAGGTTGGTTTGAACAGCAAACCGGACTGTACAACGAATGGAGCACAGGCAAAGCCAGTTGAACCGAGGCAATATTGCGGCCAGTGTACGCGTGCTTAGGTGATAGTCGATTTCACTCCCAGGAAGTTGTCCAGTAACATAACAAATACCGCCAAAAACTCGGACACATTTCACAAAGGAATGAAAATATCCGAATCCATGATAACAAAATGAACAATCGACCTCTAATCAAACCATTAAATACAAGCTTTTTTCTAGGATGGACCATATTATAAGCCGCTGAGCTGAGTGAGACTCTGTGTGGTGGTGAATTACATCTCCGTTGCAAATCACCCCTCTACCCCCCCCCCCTATCGGGGCGGCGTCTGTAAGTGAATGACTTGCTTGACATCTGTGTAGTAAGTATGACTCATTTGTCCTCTGTGTGGTAAGTCGGTATGACTCAGGTGTCCTCTGTGTGGTAAGTTGGTATGACTCATTTGTCATCTGTGTAATATGACTCATTTGTCATCGGTGTGGTAAGTCGGTATGACTCATTTGTCCTCTGTGACATAAGTCGGTATGACTCACTTGTCCACTGTGTGATATGACTCAGTTGATGATGATGATGATGATTGGGGCTTTAGGGCGCCGCAACAAAGTAGTTATATGGCGCCCATAATAAATATGACTCAGTTGTCCTCTGAGTAATAGCATGACTCACTTGTCATCCGTGTGATAGTAGAGCACCAGGCGCAGGTGGTTGTTGATGAACACGTCCTCTTCGTTGTCGCTGACCGAGCCCAGCCGGTAGCCACGGTCCAGCTGCTCGTCGGCAGAGTCCACCAGCTGGAACCGCGTGGCGCAGGGCAGGTTGTCCACCAGCCTGCGGTACACAGCACCGAGCAGGGGTGAGTCAACAGTACAGGAACCAACAGCGGCCTCGGTCGACAGTACAGGAACCAACAGCGGCCTCGGTCAACAGTACTGTACTGTTGACCGAGGTACAGTACTGTTACTACAGTACAGTACAGTACAGTACAGTACAGTACAGTACAGTACAGTACAGTACAGTACTGTTACTGTTTCCTGTAACAGGAACCAACAGCGGCCTCGGTCGTCACGCACGTGACGTGTTGTAACTGCATACAAATCGATAACACTTAATAGCGATACGTCTTACGGAATGTCTGCAAACACGAGGAATGGATCGATGCAATAGGGCATTTACAGGATTGGTGGAAGTTTTTTCATCGAGGGTCAACTCAGTGCGTTATTTGTTCACCAAGCACAGCATAATCAAACTACTTATACGTTAACTATACATGTGCATTTTTGGCTGCATAAAACATCAGTGATGATGGATGATAAGGGCTATAAGGCGTCACAACTCCAAAGGTTTAAACACGCCCGTAATCCATCACCGATGAATCGGATCTCGTTTTGATTCACCAACTCCGGCAGCATCACGCAGCCGAACATTCACCTCCCATAACAACAACCAATCCTCCCTCACCCTCCCACCTCCCCCATGCCATCCAATCGCGCCCACCCCCCCCCCCCCCACGGACGCCGGCACAAGCAGCGGCACCGCACTCACAGGTGAACGGTGTACATCGTGTCGGAGTGCGGTGATGCCTCGTTGGTCTCCTCCTTCGTCCACGACATCGGGTCTTCGAACGAGTTGCACAGCACGCGGCACTCGACGTCCTTCTTCATGTGCACATCGTACGGCGTGTTCACGATCCGGTCTCCGCGCAGTACCTCGCCTGGGGAGGGACAGAAGGGTGAGGGCGATGAGAGTGATAGGTTTGTTGGTTGCGGTGTAAATCTGATGGGATCTGGTGTGACAAAGTGGCATGGTAAGGACCAGGAATGTTATAGCGACGGGTCTGTGCTCAGTCACTGTCCATACCTCTCGAAGCCATAATTTGAACGGACAACTGACGTTGGAATTACACACATGGACAACGGTAGTAACAAATATTGGAGAAACCAAACTATTACGTTACAACCACACACATTTAGCACAGGCAAGACGTGGGGCGAACCGAGCTGCACGCTGCAACGGCACAAACTAACCGAGATTCTCCGACTTGTAGACCAGCGTGCCGTTCTTGGGCCGGCAGAGCGGCAGACTGTAGTAGTCATACGGCAGCTGGGTGTGCGTGCTGGTCAGCTTGATGGCCTGCACCTTGATGGAACTGCCGGCCTCGAACTCGAACGGGCGCCACTCCGGGCACGTAGAAGCCGCCGGCTGGGGCCGCCGTCAGCAGGACCGAAAGCAGCGGCAGCAGCCACAGCGGCGGCCGCGGCTCCATGGCTGGTCTCCACCTGCTGGTCTCCACCTGCTGGTCTGCCGGCCGCGCTACTAGGACACGTTCCGGCGCCGCCCACGGGCCGCACAGGCAGCACCAGGTCGGTGCTGCACTGAACCAGCGACGACTGGTGCCAGACGACGCGGCTCTGAGGTCCGGGGTGAGCTCAGAAGGCGGAGATTTGGTCAGATGATGACGGAGAGGTAGGTACGGAGAGAGATGGGTTGCCGTTCAGGGGTTCTTGATGGCTTCGAAGCCAGAGGGCACCAACAGACTGGTACCTCTGACCAGCTCTGGTCTTGCCAGGTGTGTGATACACTTAAAGTTTATTTTGTTGTGCTACTGCTTCTGATTTGGCAATGTCAGACGACTTCAAAGCTAAAAACCTGGAAACAAATCAGCTAGTTAGTTTGATGGAGTGCTCAAGTGATGAAATGCAGATGCAAAAAAATGCAACTCTTCTCTGGGAAAACATGAGATAGTTTGCAAAAGAAGATTGCAAACTAATACGTTAATTTCTCATAAGTCATATGTACCCAGGGCTCTTGGGTCAGCTTCACCTCAACCTTCCTTGTCAATACAACTGGCACTGAGGCAACTTCAAGGAGGCTTGATGATGATAGGGATTTAAGGGTGTTGAAGTAATTAGGCTTACTGATGTTAATATTTCCAGTACCTAACCAGAACACTTCCTGCCAGTGAACTTCTATTCTTCTATCTTCTATCTTCTATCATTTCTATCCTATTCTATCTAACTTCTATCACACAAGTAATGCTTGACACCCTGCTCTAAAATACACTAATTCAAGGTGGAATAAAGAAACAGTAAAAGAGGAAATAAGTAGGTAATATAAGTGATACCTTTGATAACCAGCACAAAACAAGATTCAACTTGAAATATCCCTTAACACCCAGGATGATGCTGTTATGGCTGTAGGGTAAATTGAAGGTTCAACAGTCAACTAGTAGGCTATTATTGTGCCTTCATTTACTATTTAGAGTCCATTCATTTTTCCTACCACTGTTTAAGTGTCTTCAACTAGAATAAGATGAAACTTGAAACTCCACCAGCCTCTGCTCACTGCTACATAACCAAGACACAATCTCCTTAGCCAGCAGTGTAAGGAAGGCAACACCAGAATCTGACAGCTCTGTCATCATCATGTGCTATAAGTAAAACACACTGTCTATCTCCAAGATATTCACATTGTCATAAAATGTAGGTAAATTTCTACCTGTTCCCACACCCTGCTCTACCACCCCTGGTCTGGCAGGACAGTAACCTCCGCCAGGGCACTCATGAACAAGCCCCATATGTTGTCATCTGAAGCTCTTACTAGCAGACATACACATCAATTTCAGAATTGAATCGAATCCAGAATCCAAGAAAATCTAATCACAAAATCCAGTGATGGATACATGATCCTATGATATCTGATCATAAATATGAGGCAATAAAGTGTATCAGTGGATCTTGGATTCCAATGGAACTATCAACACAATTAGGAAACATCTAAGATATCACAGGATTCCATAAGCAATCAAAGTGGATAAATTATTCCAAAGGATCATGAATCAACCAGCATCCATGTAAAAATGCATTAGAGCAATTATATAATTTAAAAAGGGTATCATTCAACTATACAGCACAGTTAATTAAACAACATACAACAATATAAATAGGCATAAAGCCATACTGGATCCATTACAACAAATAACAATATTGAAAATCATGAAAAAAGTATTTACAAGATTATGGACTGCATTATGGATCCAATGCATATCACATTGACCTACAAGTTCATTTGGATTTGAAATCCCTGTCAATCTCTAAAGAAAAGAGTCCACCCAGAATCCAATGAATCCTTTGATGATTCAAAATGTAGATAAGTCTTAACAGATTCAGGATCTAGATTGTTGCAATCAAATATTGGGAATCCATTATGTACCAGGATGATGCACATGTCTCCTAATTAATAAACTATTCCTACTCTGTATCCCTGACATAACAAAAAATGGGTAGGCTCAGTTTTGTCCTTCAATTGCTCTGCTCAAGAAGCAATCTGGTGCAGGGGCAGGATTCCTGTCTTCTAGAAACAAATTCAAGAACCAGCTTGATAAATTCAGGACTAAAACGACGTTTTCCTCTTTGTTCAATCCAGTAATTCCTGTGAACAATATGACGTGGGCACCAAATAGACTCGTCTACTACAGCCCACTAACCTAAACCTAAACCTTCTGTGCCAGTGACCCAGGGTCAAATCCCTGGGCGGGCCACTGAAACAGTAGACGGTCAAACACTCCGGACCCCCTAGCATTTTTAGATGTTTCAAAAAACGTTTACTCAATTTCATACTAAGTTATTATTTGGACATTTGCATTTTCTAGACACTACTTCTGTACTATTAACTTATAACATTTCTAACGGGGGAGAGTTTATCACGCCGTTTATTTAACCACGCAGAGCACCATTTTGGTCCGTCATCTCTGCAGTTCAGTCTGTGTCAACTTCAACAACTATTCAGTGGCCTACCATCTCTAGAGATTTGACATTCTAGAGATTTTATGTCAAATCCTCTTTTTTTCTCGACAAATTTCCAGAAGAAAATCTAGGGATTTTAAATAGGTTTCCGATAATAATAGAAAATAAATAACTTCTAGAGCCACTTTTCCGTAATATAGACATAACAAAACATAACATAACATAACATAACATAACCTAACTAATAATATAGTAGCCATAAGTCCGATCGAGACGAAACATAAGATAATATTAGCCATTAGTCCATCGAGACGAAACCTAAGATAATATATAGCCATAAAGTCCGATGAGAACACAAACCGTAAGATAATAATATGCATAAGTCCGATCGAGACAAACCTAAGATAATATATAGCCTTAATCCGATCGAGAACGAAAACTAAGATGAATATATAGCCATTAAGTACGATGGAGACGAAACCGTAAGATAATATATAGCCATTAAGTCCGATCGAGACGAAACCTAAGATAAATATATAGCCATAAAGGTCCTGATCGAGAGAAAAACCTAAATAATATATAGGCCATTTAAGTCCGATCGAGACAAACCTAAAGAAAATATATAGCCCATTAAGTACGATCGAGACGAAAACCTAAGAATAATATTAGCCATTAAGTTCTGATCGAGACGAAGAATATAAGCCATAAAGTCCGATCAAGACGAAACCTAAATATATAGTGCATAAGTCCGATCGATAAACAATACAATTGGCAACGCTGTAGCGGAAATATTGTCATGTGGTAAAAAAAGCGTCTGGAATAAAAAAAAACATGTGGCAGAAGGCGTCCTTGGAATAACAAAAACATGATGCTGCCAAACCTTGGTTACAGCTGTTGCGTAAACAAAGTTAGCGACGGGAGGCACGGCTGAAGCGGTGAGAATTTAATTATTGAAATTAAAATTAGTTATAGTGTAAAAATGTCTTAGGAACCATCGTACTTACTAAATGTGACATTCTGCATCGATGGTGGGTATATTATAGGGATTACTAAATAACTAGGGCGGGGGAGTCCCGAGTGTATAAGCCCAGTAGACTTTCCTCATATAAAAACGGCCTTTGAATCGGGAGAGTTTGAATTAGTAGTTAGTACCAACTACCATGATCCCAAGAGGATACAGGACTTGGTCCACAAACCCAAAAATCCTTTAATTGCTCATGATTTGGCGAAGAAAATGGTACATTTTTTGTCTGAAACAAAATATCGAGGCGATTCTGAATGCACTCTGCTATGACTTAATGAGATATCAGTTATCAATCCAGCAAATTAGATAGAGATCGAACGGGAGGCGATAGCCGATAACACTGTACAAACCGGCTAAAGCCTTTCCAATACTATGATATAAAATTGTCTTTGCAAGAGCAGCTGGTTAACAAGAAAGCTGTGGTGCCACTAGCCTTGACTAGAAAAGAGGATTTCAGATTTAGCAGCCAATAAAATTATTAACACAATTCCGATCCCATACCGATGCACACAAACTTGCTACGTGTTTTCGTGCTTTGGGTTTAACATGTAACAACCACGGGCACCGTTTCCGAAACGCTTACGCGGAAACTGGTGGGAATTTCTTTCGATACAAAATAGGATGCCAGAAATATTAAAAATGAAAGATAATGTTCATTGTATTTGAAACATTATAATAGATTTATTATATATCACAAAAGAAAAATCAGTATATGACGGGTAAAGTAGTTTGAATAACTAAGTTCCACAACCGAAAATAATTACCGCATGAGGTCGCTGCCCTCGCCTAATAATAATAAAGTGAGCTTTCAAGAACTTTGTAAATTACACTGCGACCATCCGATCGATAAGAACCTTGATATTCGACATATATGACGACCTCGGTACATTCTCGTTTTATTGACAACACGGGTGGGTATGATTTTTTTTGTTATTGCTTTGCATGGCCTTGACTGTGATAAATGTAGGTTATGGTAGGTGTATAGAATATTGACGTTAATGGTTTTAATTTACCATGTGAGGTACCTGATACCTATTTAGTTACATTCATAAAATAGTGTTTTCAGTAGGCTGCTATTTTGTGTGTGGACCAGTCACCAGCATCCTTTCAAAAAGAACTACTGCTTTACCTTACCACCTAGAGAGGGTACTTGCCTATTTTGTTGTCACCCACAACTTACCATGATAAAATCAGTATTTACGAGCGAGCGCGAAGCGAGTCCTCATTGAATACCGGATTTTGCTCACATACTAGTAAGGCATGCATGGCATGAAGCAGACGGAGCGAGTTATTTCATTTGTGTCCCGCAACTGAATAAGCATTGTTGTTTGATGCAATAGTAAAGCAATACTTACCTGCACTTTCTGTGCCACTTAGTTATTTTTATTTCTGATTCTTACCTGCGGAGGTGAATTCTAAGCCAACACGTNCAGCTGAGTGTTCAGTCTCGCCTGTGCTCTGTCCCAGCTGAGTGTTCAGTCTCGCCTGTGCTCTGTCCCAGCTGAGTGTTCAGTCTCGCCTGTGGTCTGTCCCAGCTGAAGTGTTCAGTCTCGCCTGTGCTCTGTCCCAGCTGAGTGTTCAGTCTCGCCTGTGCTCTGTCCCAGCTGAGTGTCAGGTTCTCGCCTGTGTCTGTCCAAGCGAGTGTTTTCCAGTCTCGCCTGTGCTCTGTCCCACTGAGTGTTCAGTCTCGCCTGTCTCTGTTGCAGCTGAGTGTTCAGTCTCGCCTGTGCTCTGTCCCAGCTGAGTGTTCAGTCTCGCCTGTGCTCTTGTTTGCGCTGAGTGTTTCAGGTCTCGCCTGTGCATCTGTCCCAGCTGAGTGTTCAGTCTCGCCTGTGCTCTGTTGCAGCTGAGTGTTCAGTCTCGCCTGTGCTCTGTCCCAGCTGAGTGTTCAGTATTGCCTGCGCTCTGTCCCAGCTGAGTGTTCAGTCTCGCCTGTGCTCTGTCCCAGCTGAGTGTTCAGTCTCGCCTGTGCTCTGTTGCAGCTGAGGTTTTGCAGTCTCGCCTGTCTCTTCCCAGCTGAGTGTTCAGTCTCGCCTGGTGCTCTGTTGAGCTGAGTGTTCAGGCTCTCCTGTTCTCTGTCCCAGCTGAGTGTTTCAGTCTCGCCAGCCCTTCTGCCCAGCTGAGTGTTCAGTCCTCGCCTGTGCGTCATGTCCCAGCTGAGTGTTCAGTCTCGCCTGTGCGTCTGATCCCAGCTTGAGTGTTCAGTCTCGCTTGCTCTGTCCCAGCTGTGTGTTCAGTCTCGCCGGTGCTCTGTCCCAGCTGAGTGTTCAGTCTCGCTGTGCGTCTGTCCCAGCTGGAGTGTTCAGTAAACTCGCCAGTGCTTCTGTTGCAGCTGAGTGTTTTCAGTCTCGGCCTTGCTCTTCCCAGCTGAGTGTTCAGTCTCGCCTGTGCTCGTCCCAGCTGAGTGTTCAGTCTTCGCCTGTTGCTCGTGTCCCAGCTTGAGTTTTCAGTGCTCGCCTGTGCTCTGTTTGCAGCTGACGGGCTGACCGCGGCCCACACCTGCTGCTCAATACTCAGCTCCGCCGCGCGCGTTCCCCAGCGAAGGTCAGGCGCGCGCCGGCGTACCCCGACGGCAGCGACATCTGGGACGACACACTCGTGTACGTTCCGTATAGCCACTATCTGTAAGGTGGCGCCAACTATCGAAGACTCGCCGCACAAACGATCCGCTCCGGTGTCGTGTTACGCGGTTTCAGCTTGTTTCCGCGGTGTTGCAAAATATGACGTGTTTCCGACTTGGTTCGTGCTGTGCTCTGTGCTCCTCGAAAGAGTAGCTGGACAGATGCGCATCACGACAAAAAGAGACAATCGTCTGCGATATGCGTTCTTCTCTCTGTCTAATACCTATCGTGGTTATTTTCACGACTGTCAAACTGAAACCGTGCCAATATAGCGTTTGGGGAACCATCAGTCGTTCTATGATCTAGAACAGATACAGATCCACCGTCAGATCGCCATATGACTCACACATCCCAGACAATCACTATTCCCATCTCATGTTATACATCCTCTCATGCCACTGACCGAATCTCTCGCACATCCCTTCATTCCAAAACAGCCCCTGGGTGTCAATGACATTGGTATTGGACAACAAGGCACATACGCAGCACTAGTCAGGGAGACTCTGTCTGCACTGGCCCTCCATCCACTGTCTACCAGCACCAGAGAGCCCCGCCGCACCATCAGTCCAGCCATCTACAGTACGATAAACTCCTCAGTCCCCCCAGGTGATATGTACGCCGGCATGGCACACAGCAGCGCACCCGCCGCCACCGTCCGCGTGCTGTCCCTCAGACATAGCACACTGAACCGTCCCGGTCAATATCACAGCGTCTCTGGAAATACTACGGCATAAGGTCCAAAGTCGAGCACGAACAACGCCCTATAATCTGGTTAGGCTGCATAAGTGACCACGGATAGAACTGACGCGGTGAAAAAAGACTACGTATGACTTATTCACCCTCTGCGTCGTCCAGAAGTGCAAAGAAGACAGAGGAGGCATTATCAGGAAACGTAATAGCAATCTCGGAATAAGCATGATTTCTACCGCGGGCCAACACCAGGGGAACAATCCTCTACACGTCCTAGACAAGTGTGTACACGTCCACCCTGTTCCACCCGACCACCAGGCAGAACACACGCACACGCACCAGTCAGCACACCCACACACACACACACACACCCACACACACAACCGGCCTCGGCCCCAGCCTAACCCGGGTCACCCCCGTCACGTCACAGCGCCCAACATTCACTGTCTGACAACCGCGGCACTGGCTCATAAATCCGAAGCAGCAAACCTACGTACATTGCAATCCTGCCGAGCGTCGGCATGCAGCATGAGTATCGGCAACAGTTCAATAGATACAATAACTCCTGTCAAAAGCCCAAATGCAACGGTTTTGCTATAGATTCACCGACCTGAATGACAACAATTTACCCTTGCTTCCGTCTCACTCCCGGCACTAGGCCGACTCCCGACTACCCAGCACCCTCCGCCTCCACGTCTGCCAAGCATCTGTCCCGCCCGGTCTGCCACGCCACGCCACGGCACGGCACGGCACGCCACGCCACGCCACGGCACGCCACGGCACGCCACGCCACGCCACGCCACGCCACGCCGGACCGAGAGAGAACACCTCTGCACACAGGGAAGCCGAACCGCTGTCAGCCGCCTTCACCAAGCCTGCCAGCCGGCGGTACCGATGACGCGGGAGCCCCGGTCCCGTCACCGCAGCTACCGTCACTGCCGTCATCGCCATCATCAGCGGCACAGCTCAGTCGTCATCGACGCCGAGCGGCCGCCGTTTGTTGAGGAACGGCAGCTTGGGCACCAGGCCGAACAGCAGGCTGACGAAGTTGACCACGAAGTGGGTAGTGTCGTAGGCCGTGTAGAAGCTGGCCAGGATGAATCTGAAGCGCAGAGCCAGACATCAGGAATGGCAAGAGTGCAGACATCAGGAATGGCAAGAGTGCAGACATCAGGAATGGCAAGAGTGTAACGGTTAATCACCATGATGATGTGAATCATTTGATCACAACAGGAGATCATATCACATAGTCTCTATTGGCCACCGGTGAATATGTTCAAGGTAAACGAATTAGCGGCCAGCGAAGCATGACGAAACTCGATGCGGGTTCCGGTTAGCCAATAATCTACATATCATTCAAACCACTGGCACGTGACCGGCTGAATTTGTAGCTTGGACCCTGACTGTTGCCGCCCTCCTCACCACCCGGGCCCGTTCTACTCACAGCGCCACGGGAATGGTGATGAGGAACGTCTTGGTGGGTGTGTTCTGGCGTCCGCCGTCGATCTGCTGCCACTGGGAGAGCGTGGTGCAGCCGCCCTGGTCGCCAGTCTCCCACGGAGTGCCTTTCACGATGTGCATCAGCACGAAGTTCAGCTGTCGGTCAGGGCGGTGTGGTGGTGAGATATGGGAGGGCCGAGAACGGCGGTGACTGGCGACAGGTCAACTTACAAGGCGACGACAAAAACACAGTAATCGCAACATTGCCGTGATATAATGTGCATGGCGTGCTCGTAAAACCACATTTCTGGACGCTTGAAGACCAGCGAACTCACCAGATTAAAAAACAAACAGAAGTATAAAAACTCTGGTGTGTGTAGTATATGGACCTTCACATTGCATTTGCATGATTTGCCCCACACCCTAGCGGCCACTCCAGGTCGTTTCCCCAGTCAGCACCAGACCAGCTGCGTCATGCCCCGCGACGCACGTGTCCCGAACGATCCCTGGACCCGGAGCTCCGCACGGTACCGACGCCTGCTCAGCGTCGGCATCGAGATCACTCAGTCACGTGCTTAATGGAGCATCCGGTCACAAAATCACGGTGACCCCGACGTTATGGAACCGCTCGTGGGTAGACTACACCAACAGACGGACAGTAGTTTTCCCATGTCCCGCTGCGTACTACGCACGGCGATCGTCGTCCACGGTGGTCAGAATGGATGGAACGTCAACAGCGAGGGTGATGGCACATAAACAGCGTTCAAACGTGCCGACACGCTCCACATCGGAACGTGTCCGGACTATGAACATCGAATCACTGCCCTCGCACGCCTGCATACGAGGAAGGCAATCTAATCGTGTGTGCAAACACTAAGGTCAACGTCACAGAAACAAAGCAAATGAAACAATAAAACTGGTAAAAACGCAAATTTTCAAAGACAACATGCAAATATCGCCAAGCAAACAACAACCGACATCGTCACAGCAGTAAAACCTCTCCCTGGCCTCCCCTATCCCCCTCTCCTCCATCACGGCCCTCTTCCTCTCCTCCCTTACGGCCCTCTCCCTCTCCTCCCTCACGGCCCTGCCCCTCTCCTCCCTTACCCCCTCCCCAGGGTCGGACGACGTACGGCGTTGTGGATGACGTTGGTGAGCGTCCAGGCGGTGGCCACGCTGATGACGGGCACGGCCAGCAGCGCCAGGTGCAGCGCCGTCACGCCGACCACGTAGCTGAGCCACACGCCGCGGCTGCCCAGCCACGACACGTTCGGGTTCGTCTCGCCGCGCGCGCCCGCGTACATCGCTGCTCTGTCGGCGGCAGGGCACAGGGAAGGTCAGCTGGAGGATGAGCAGCGCTGTTGGTGGATTAGAGCAGGGTGTGTCATAGTTTGATATTGGATGTCATCTTGGAGGGTGTAACCAGATCACATTACATCCAATCGACCTAAACAATATGTAGTGGTAGTCAATAAACTCAAATAAGACTGAACAGAAAAACTGGGGTCAAATTATACTCCCATCATCATTATAGCATTCCACGATTTATTGGATAAGATGGTAACATAAATAAGTTATATTCCACGGAGCTTTCGGTACTGGAAACCATGATCACAGTATAGCATATGTAGGACATTCATAGATATCAAGGTTCCTAGAATCAAAGGTTGTGTGGAATGTAGCATCATACCTAATCGAGTTGACTGCTTACTCTTAATACAAATTCATCCAAAGCTTTTGGACTTCAGATTGTGAGCTTTTACAACATAAAAATAAACAAAAGAAAAGGTTGGTTACCTCTGGCTTAAATTCACAGCTTTTCATAGGTGAAAGTCTCAATGACATCAGCATTGTTCTTACAAGTGTTCAAGGACTGTTGTCATATCTGAATTAATCACCCCTGGTCCATTGGGGATTTCGCAGACATATGCTTGTTAAGGTCAGGTCAAGGAAAGTTCCAGAATGAGAAAAATAAATAAAGTGAATTACAAATTGCCATGTAGCGTTAAAAAGATTAGTAAAGATGAACTTATATAGTTTGGAATATACAAAAAGTGTGAGTTAAGTTGTTTTAGGCTCAAGGAAGGCCAAAATGATGAGTTTAGATGCAAAGCTGGAAAGAAGGGTTTTAAAGGCGGCGATTAATTGGAACCCAAAATATCGCCATGCAAATATCGCCAAGCAAACAACAACCGACATCGTCACAGCAGTAAAACCTCTCCCTGGCCTCCCCTATCCCCCTTCCTCACTCAATCACCAGAACTGAAATATGAATACTGCAATGACGCCATGACTTGGTACTCATTTGACTCTTTGGTACTCTGGTGACAGATGCTGGCAACCAGGCAGGTGGCTCTTCTCTGCACCCTTTCTACTGCTCTTTGATCCTCTATATTAAACAGTCCCAGCACAAGGTTCCTGTACTCAAGATGAGGACGCACAAGGGATGTCAACAGCAAAGGAAGAGATGCTTTGTTTATCAGTGCAAATGACCAACATATGACTGCTAACACCCAGGTGGCCTTAGCTCTCGCCANCCACCACCACCACCACCACCACCACCACCACCACCACCACCACCACCACCACCACCACCACCACCACGGGCACCATACGATGCTGCACCTCCCCGTGAGAGTGGCTCTGCTCACCTGGTATGTTAGTGAGTGTGTGAGAGTGCGTCCAACTGCTGGTAGTCAGCTGCTCTGCCCCTCCATCGGCATCGACGCCGCTTATATACCAGTTCGTCGGTGCCGACGCAGCGTCACGTCGCTGCCGATGAATGACTCGGTGGCCTGCTGATGACGCTTGTGACGCGTGACGGGGATAGGGGGACAGAGGGGGACGGTCATCTTTCTGGGTCGTTTGAAGCCTGCCGTGTGATGTTGCTCGTGTGTGGCAAGTGCTGATTTCAGACATGAGCTGTATGTGTCTTTTTGGGCCCTTCTGGTGCATCGAAATGATGGAGGAGCTGATACATGAACAATGAACATGCTGTCTCTGTATAGCCAGCGTCTCAACATCCATCCGTCCATCCCAAGTTTTTGCGATATTCACTGATGTGGTCCGAATTTTTTATTTCTGAAAACTATTCTCACGGCAAAATCAATATCCTTTTGGATCCGGTGATGCTAGTTTTGAGTGGGCGGTGCCCAGGCAGGGAGACAATATACTATCTGAGAGAAGACCAGAGATTCTATCAGGCGTATGAGGGTTTTCTTTGGCAGCATCTCGCGGTTCTTTGAGATGGTAATTAGCGTACCGTAGCAGCGCTGCACCACTCTACCCATATGTTGTTTCAAACTCAATGCCTCATTTAGCTGAGCGCCGAGTACTCTCATACAAGAGACTGGTTTGACATGGATGTCGTCGAAAGATAGAGCGAAGTCAAGAATCATCTTCATTATTGTAGGAGTGCTGAACAGCACTAATTCTGTCTTCGATGGGTTTACCTTCAACCCATTCTAAGTGAACCACTTTGATACAGCTCTCAGGTCGGTCTTTACTCTAGTCTGGACTGAAAAGCTACCTTCATTTAATTTTGTTATCATGCCGATAACAAAATGCATGTTCAACCAGGAAAAGGGGTTACCTGAGTCTTGGCTCCACACAGAGTCTAGTTTTAATATCAAAATTTTGTTTTTGATGACTTAAAATACAAATTTGCACGCTACTTCGCGGCGTGGCATCAGAGGCCATCGTCATAAAGAAGCTATCGTCATCGTTTTCAGTTCGGCGTAACGCTGAATTGAATGTGTAGCATGCAATCGGGCTTTGCAACATTGCATGAGGGTCAAAATTGACAAAAAACTTCTTCGGACTAATTTAGGCCGCTGATCTCATTGGTGATGCAATCAGGACAATCCGACTTAATCTGCAACAATTGCAGCGTCTTCCAACATTCTGCAACAATATGCAACATTTTTTTCTCAGTTTTTTACTTTTATTTCAAAACAACAACCTATGAAGCATTCAAAACAAAGCATTCAGAACAAAAACAATAACCATTCGAACACTCCAGTAGACATATAAATACATCAATGTAGCATAGACAGCCCCCACCCGCGCCGCCTCGCGCTACAACGCGGCACGTCACCGCGGAGCGGCGCCCCCTCCCAGCGTCTTACAGCGTCAATGTCCACTGTCCAGCGAACCATAGCTGCACCTTTGTCCAAAACGAATTCCCAGCTCTTATTATTTTTCTGGGCGCTCGAATCACCACCAGGGGCGTATTTACGGGGGGGTCCACCGCAGCCATGCCCCCCCTTGGGCGCCTGAAGGCGCCTCACAATGGACCGAAGGCCGCCCATCTGCACTGAAGGCCGCCGAAGGGGCTGTCGGTTCATGAAATGCGCCTACACATTCAATAAAGGGCGCCGAAGGCGCCCGCATGTCGCTGAGGTGTGAGGCGCGGCTTCCGGCTGATATGAAGCGCGGTTTTCACTGGAATGTGAGGCGCGGCTCTGGCGTGTAACTACCTGAAGGGTGCCCTCCCACATTCCTTCAAAAGCCCTCCCCAAATGCTTTTCAGAGGCGCCCTCCCACCAGTAGCTCCCCAAGCGACCTTTTAATACACTCTTACAGCTTTCCGAAACATGCTTTCACAGTGGCGCCCTTTGATAAACTTCTGAAAGGCGCCCTCAGAACATACGCTCCAAAGGTGGCGCCTCGGCCAATAACAATCCCAGGGTGCCATCCGATAGCGAACTGAGGCGGCCCTGCCTACATACCTCCCGCAAAGCGCCCATGCCATCCTTTAAAGAAACGCTCTGCGTCGCCAAAATTATACCCTCTGCAGGCTCGACAAAGGACGCCCTCACGATACTTTCCGATAGCGCCCTCCCACATCTCGTGTCAAAGGAGTGCGTCTCGGGTATACACGTACGGTGGCTGTTTTCTCGATGCACATATACGGAGAAGGCGCGTTGATGAAGGCGCCCTCCGAGTACATCTCTTGAAACGGCATTCCAGCGGTTACCTCCAAGAGGCCCTAAGAGATGCCGAATTCGACCTTCAGAAGGCGGCCTTGCTCGCATAAGTCCAAATCAGCCTCGATACATATCACCGGAGTGGCCGCGAGGGCGCTCCCTAAATACCCTCCAAAGGCGTTGTTCGCGAGTGAGTGTGAGGCGGGGGGCGCCTTCCCGGTGGCTCACAGGAGGGTGTCTGCTCGAGCTATTTGAGGAGGTGCGCCCTCGGATGGATGATATCGGTTTAGAGTACGGCGCCTTTCGCGCAGATATTTATGGAGGTGACGCCCACGCGCCTTCAGCAGGTAAATGTGGGACTCGGAGGGTAGCGCGCCTGAGGTATATTTGGGTAGGGACAATGTATTGTGTAATATCCAGGCGCTCTCGAGGAGAGATGTTATCGGAGCCTCCACCCCCCCACCGCTCAGCAATTTTTTTCGCTGACGGCGCCCTCATGAGTGGTTTTGGCGCCCCTTGAGGGCTTGGCCCCCCCCCCCTTTGGCGGATTTCTAAATACGCCACTGATCACCACCACCTACTTACTTACTCCCTCGTATGACAAACCCATACATCCTTCAGCGAAAGATCGCTGTCAACAGCGTCTAAACATGCTGAGGGGCATGGCGACATACCGACCTCGTCCCGGCTACATTACACGAGTGGCTGTGAAGGGATATAATTCATATTCTCTGAAAAAGTTGCATTTGTATATTTTCCTTTTGACTTACCTATAACGAGGAGGTTACGAAATTGACCTGACCCAAGGTCACTGATACATAAAAACGAGATATACGAATAAGGGATTATCATGAGCTGGGTGCAACCATGGGTACCCACTCAATTCTTCCAAATGTCTGGGATGGGTATGCATTTTTTGACTTTTCATGGGTACTGGGCGGGCGATGGGTTGATGGGCGAATTTTTGGGAATAATGTCGCTCAAAGAGTTATTTTTAGCCTGACAGACGCTGAGATGGTTTAAGCAGGTAGAGTATGTTTTATATATAAAGACACTTAAACAATAGACCTTTTGTCAATTATATGACAAAAAATAAATCGTGGTAGAGTAATAGGGCAGTGAGATTTTTAAAACCTATGTCTGATCCTAAGTTCTGATCAATCATGATAATGGTTGACCGCAAAGTGTTCGATAAGTTCAAAGTCAGCAGAAACAGCACAGGCGCCTAATAATTGATCTTTCTCGTTAATATTGATGAAAGTCAACATGCTTAGGGTTTTTCGTGGGAACAATATGCTGCCTTAATCTGAAATGGGCCCCCTTGGCGTGGGTATCAATATTATGAATTTGAATGGGTCTGGTCTGGGTCTGGGCTTGGTGTTCATGGGCTTCAGCTGGGTTGGGCTTGGGGTTTGGGCACCCATGATAGTATCTGATACGAATTGTAGGTACTTATGACTTTATGAAACCCGGCAAAATTCAAATGTCTCGAACAAACACGATCGCTTTGGCACGACCACAAACATTTTTGAAGGTGAGGTCACTTGACGTGATCTGGTGACCTGACCTCACATGACCTGAGTTCAACACTTTCACAAAATTTGAGAAATTGACGCTTAAATTGTTTTGCCAAATTTGTCAACGAGCAGCACCACCGACGCCATTTTCCCACTACTCCTAAAAACCCTCAGGGGGGGGGGGTAAAAATGACCCCTAGAGGGGCGAGGAACAACATGGGCCTTGCACTGTCCTCGGGAGGTGCTCTTCTCATTCATTCGTAAACTATACGACTTGTTTTCTGGCTCCCGCTCATTCAACGTACCTGTAATTGTCTGCACTCTATATTACAGCTATTGTAGAATCAAATGCAAACTTAAATATTAAGACTGACCTTTATTACCCCCTCCCCCCCCCACACACACACTCACAAAACATCTAGACAGCCTGAAGAGCTGCAGTGTCTTTGTGAGGTTTCGCCGGACATATACACTGAGAAAAAAGTTGATTCTCCTCCATCTAGGACACTCCCAAATTCGGGGGCATTGAAAAAAGAATTTAAAGAAGGAGTAGAGTAAACGGGCGTTGTATGGTGTTTTACTTCAAAGGAGTATGAGCCCAGAGAGAGTTTTAGATACTTATAAAGTTTAAGACAGAATATTTTTAAAAGAATTATGGGGAATCACGACTTGCCAAGGGAATTCGTAAATGGAGTCATATTGACTCCCCGCATGGTACTCCTCATAAAGCCGCATTTGTACTCCTCTGTATTCTCATAGATCCCACCACAGAGAGTATTGTAGACTGTGGCATGGGGAATAATGTGGACTTAAGAGAGTTTAAACAAAATGCAGGAATATTCGGAGGGGGGGGGTCCCCCCGCCGCCCGCCCCCCGAGTAGAGGAGTCCCGGGATGCCACGCCATATGATCGCGCGAGCGGATGCAGTTCGTGCATTATTGCATTTATGGTGCGGCGCTGGCGTGGTGAGGAGTGGCGTGGGCGTAGGACTGCGTTTTTCGGAGCCCTAGTGAAAGGTAAGGGCATTGTATTGCTTTGTTACTGCTTTATGGACAGTGGAGCTATTTTTCTTAGTTATTTGAGTTATGGGGGGTCCGTCACGACTGCCGATACCGTGTTGTGTGGGTGTTTGGGTTGGTCATTTCCTGTAAATTCCTGTGCATGTTTGGCA
Organism: Semibalanus balanoides; assembly: GCA_014673585.1. Taxonomy (NCBI): domain Eukaryota; kingdom Metazoa; phylum Arthropoda; class Thecostraca; order Balanomorpha; family Balanidae; genus Semibalanus; species Semibalanus balanoides. The sequence continues at coordinate 22,833 of VOPJ01009758.1, forward strand.
AATAAACATGATTTGGTGGCTGGGTGTGCAGCACGCGGTGCCGCGGACCTTCCGAAAGTTCGGGCGGCAGGGGCTATTCTGAAGTGGATTCTTTCTTTCCGATAAGCAACGCCAAAAGGCGTTATGTTAAAATAATAAAATGTTGGGGGCGCTGCCCCCACCCTTGCCCCCCGGGCCCCGGCTCCTGCGTCCTTGGCTGGGTATGGGTACCCTTTCAATCATGTTGGTAACACACAATACTACCTTACAACTACCATGCATTCTTAGGAAAATCACATGAATATGAACAAACGTTTGTTTTCTGATAAATGTGTAGTGCCCACAATATGTCAAACATATAAATACCGTAAGACATTTCGACGGAAGAAATTCACCCCAGAAAATGTCAGGTGTATTTAAAAGGAGCGATGAAGAATGAAAGGGTGGTTAACCAGCAAGATAAAAGGGTATAGCAAAGGGAATGGCGTTTGGTTCAACTTATCGGGTGACACTGCAGAGAGTGGACGCCGAGAGGGTGGGAGGTAAACCAGCGTGGCGGAGAAGTAGACCAAATATTTGTTTTATGAGGGATAAAACAAGAGTAAACAAGAATAAAACTAGAGTTTTTTACCGGTATACGGTGTTGTAAGAGCGTAGCCCATGTGTGTATGGGAGAGTAGGAGGGTGAGTGTATGGGGAGTTTTGTGGAATAAACTTTGGGTGTTTAGGGAAGTACATCAAGGAGTTTTGCAGAAGTAATTTAAGGAGTAAGGGGAGTAGTTATGGGGGACTCAAAAGTGTAAACTCCCTTAAAGGAGTCAATTTTATCTCAGTGTACCTTCTGTTCGCGCTCTCTTCGTAACATGAACTGAAGAGCCACGCATTTGTACAGCAAGCTCCGTCGCTGTTCTCGCTGACGCGCTGGCGAGAACCGTGTCGTGTCGTGTCCACACGCAGCGGCGTGCCGACACATTAACAGACAACCACATTGTATATAGGGGAGAGTGCCCACCAGCGAACATGGTGCCCACAGCGAACAGGTGCCCCTCCTGCCTATATTAGTAATGTGATAATTACATCCATGTCGGTGGTAGAAGCTGACACTAAGCGATGATGTTTAAAGTTGTGAACAGCAATGGTTGCTCTCATTTGATTCTGTCAGGATACAAACAGCTCTTTGTTGAGTTTGCCGTTTGATTTTCGACAAGTGGTTTTTGCTTTCGAGAAACGTTATATTTTTATATTTAGTGAAATTAACTTTAGTGACACCTTTTGCAATGTCCATTGGAGGATGTGAATGTCAAAGTTTGCAGCAGCCATTTAATTTGTCCCCCTCGAATTTGCTTTAAAAAAATATGTTGTATGCCCACCAGTGAACAGGGGTGGGTGCCCACCAGTGAACACCTGTTCACTGTTGGATCTTCCTTCTGGAAAACCTCAACTTTTGACTGTGAATGTAGGGGATATATTGGTAAGGCTGAATAACCTCAAGAAGGGCCCGACGGCCAAAAACAAGGAAATCCTCACGTTCCATGATAACCCTCTCTCTTTACAGCATTCAATGCTAAGTGCCTTGTGCTGTGCCGGAACGTTCCAAAGACAATATTTTCCAGAATAATGTTTATTTTAGGTTACTGAATCAATATTACTCTTATGTTACTGGAGGTCTCAAATTATAGGACTTGTGTGAAGACATTTGGGTAGATAACGTTTTCTGAACTTGAAATATATTGGTTATAATTGTTGTTGTATTATTGTCGAGTGTCACGGAGATAGTCAAGTGTCGAGTGTCAATGGATTGTCAACAAACATCAAGTGACCATCAGAAGAAACCCCACCGCCCATCTATTCATGGTGAAAGTCCCCTATTCACTGGTTGAATCCCCCGCTGTTCACTGGTGGTACCTACCCTGTTCACTGATGGATACCCATGCCCACCAGTGAACAGTTCGTTCAAAAAATGCAATTAGCTTATAACTCACATTCCGTATTGAGTTAAATTAATTTGCTTATGGCTATTCCTTAGCATTATAGTAAGCAATTTCTAGACGAAATGTCAGATCTCCAGGACAAAACGCAAAGCCACTAGACTGATTTTTAAAAAGGGGTGCTCGCTGGTGGGCACTCTCCCCTACTCCTGACAGTCTCTGTGTGTGGCGACCAGCATGGCCGGACCTGAGCCGGCAGAAGGGGCGGGGTGTCAGAGAGATGACCGTCCACCCTCTGTCTCCCCTCCCCGTCACGCGTCACAAGCGTCATCGACAGGCCACCGTGCCATTCATCGGCAGCGACGTGATGCTGCGTAGGCACCGACGAACCAGTATATAAGCGGCGTCGATGCCGACGGAGGGGCAGAGCAGCTGACCACCAGCAGTTGGACGCACTCTCACACACTACTAACACACCAGGTGAGCAGAGGAGCCTCTTCACACGGGGAGGTGCAGCGCCGCATGGTGCACATGGTGACGCGGTGTGGTGCAGGAGCAGTGGTGGTGGTGGTGGGTAGTGCCTTGTGGTGGTGGTGGTGGGTAGTGCCTAATGGTGGTGGTGTTGTACAACCAAGCAGTTCTACCATACATTGTGCTCAGCCGAGTGCGCACGATGTCATTGTCCATGCACTTTGTGCAATTTGTGCACAAAGTTTACAGTACAGTGCAAACTGCACAGTGTATGTAAACTACCGTGCACGTGCACTGTGCACTTATTATACACTCTGCCTGTGCTGTACGTATACAGTGTGTGCACTATATGTACAGTCGGTCTATTATGTATCTTCACTTTTTTAGTTTCTAAAACTCATCTAATTTCACCTCACTGCACACGAAGGACTTATTTAAGGGAACATGTGGTACCTACCTAGGTAGGTGCCATATGTTCCCTTGTATCAGTCCTTCATGTACACAGAAGTGAGATTAGATGAGTCTTAGAAACTAAATAGGAAAGATACATAATAGACCGGCTGTACATACGTGCACTATACGTGTACTGATCGCACACTTCACGATACATACACGTATGTATGCACACTCTCCGTGCATACACTGTGCCTACACTCTGCGTACACTGTGAGTGCACTGCCCGGGACTGTGGGCAAGGGTCACACCCTATATTTTACTGAGTCTAATACTCAAATTAACATTGCTCCATACACATTAAAGTCCAAGCACTTTTTGACTTGTCATTATCTTGCTTTACATTACCTTGAATAACATCGTGTGCACTTTTGTTATTTTACCAGCAGGGTACTTGATCAAATTTGTGTGTGAAGTTCTTGACATTAAAAAGGTGGCCGACCACTTGTAAAACATATTAACTAATGAATTGTTTTTCGTGTCTGCCAAACACGGAGTTTGAATGCTGTCAAACTTGTCTTCTCTGTTGCCAAAAGCACTGATGCCTGTTTTGAAGCTTCATAGAAAAGACATTAAAAAGCTCTATAACTGTTTAGACATTACAGCTTCGTGCTGAAATGACATTACAAGCCAATAACAATAAGAGCTGAAATACGACAAACAGAGACTTTGCCTAATTTGGCCTATTTATGCATGTCTTTTATTAAAGCGATACACCTTTTCAAAATTATTTTGATGCAAATTATTCAAGCACACATGTAAAGCTTTTTTATTTGGCGTGTCCACCTGTTGGGGTTTCTCCATGTGTATTGCCGTGTCCGCCTATATCACGACTGTGCCTGCCAGCGTTCGCCTGTCTCATTTGATCCTCTCCGATCGTGTCTACCTGCCTCATCTGTGCCTCTCCGATCGCGTCTGCCTGTCTCATCTGTGCCTCTCCGATCGCGTCTACCTGTCTCATCTGTGCCTCTCCGATCGCGTCTGTCTGACTCATCTGTGCCTCTCCGATCGCGTCTACCTGTCTCATCTGTGCCTCTCCGATCGCGTCTGCCTGTCTCATTTGTGCGTCTCCGATCGCGTCTGTCTGCCTCATCTGTGCCTCTCCGATCGCGTCTACCTGTCTCATATGTGCCTTTCCGACCGTGCCTGCCTGTTTTGGCAGTGTCAGTCTGTCCCGTCCGTCTTCGTCTTACAGCCGGCCCCATCCCTCTCATCCGGCTCCGTCTGACATTGTCCGTCTGTCCGTCTATCTCGCCTGTCTCAGTCTGACATTGTCCGTCAGCCCGTCTATCTCGTCTGTCTCTGTCTAATATTGTCCGTCTGTCCATCTATCTCGCCTGTCTCCATATTTGACATCAGTTTGTCTGTCGTGTGTCCCTTATAGTCACCATGAGGACCAGCATTGTCTGCCTGCTGCTGAGTGCCATCGTAGCCGTCGCCCTGTGCGCTTCCGACCGGTACTCCAACGATGAGCCCGGCCTGGCGACGCGGCAGGTGAGACCTCCCGCGGGGTGACCTGAGGTCATGCCAGGGGCAGACGTAGTCACAACGCGCGGTGAGCCTACCGGTAGGGTGACCTGAGGTCACCCTTGAAACCGATGGAGTCAGGGGGTTGGCTGGGAGCTCGCCAGCTGAGGTGATTACCGTGATGGAGGCGTGACGTCATCAACGTAGAGGCGTGAGCGGAACAAGATAAACGCAAACACTGCCGCGTCTTGTTAATCCACTTGAGCTTTCTGGGCTTTTGCAAAAATGTACAAGTTAAACTATATTTATATATGTACCTTTAAAAAACGTTTATAAATATTCCCAATAACAGAGACAATAAAAGCATGCCAATAAGTTATTATTATAAGAGGAAGGTATTGTAGCGTGGCTACATCTTGTCATTGGATCTAAAATTATAAGTGGCCTCACATCCAGCCTGTTCCAGCGCTCTTCCCCGCCCTGTCCACTTCCATAAGCACCCATCCTTCCCGGTAAATGCGGCGTTTCGAGGTGGCTCTGTGCTGACATAAGCGACTGAGCGGCGTCAGACATAGTAGAGGGTCATACGGTGAGAAGACGCCACGACGGTTCTGACGACGATAGACCCTGAGACACCAGCTGAACCGCCATCTCCTCCACCGGGAGCGAGGAGTTCCGGGTCCAAACAGGCAATGCAACGTGATTGAAAGTTTCAATGTCCTACCATGTTGGCAGCACGCTGTTTTAAGAATAAATAATTATGGAGCAATTATATACGATAAGATTAAGGGGAAGTAATAAGGCATGAAGCAATTCCTCTTTTAGGCGCAAAATTTCAAATCCTAAGACCCCAGAGGATCCTCTGGAAAACAGTTTTAGACTCCAAAAGCGGGTCAGAGGGGTAACTCGTCGACCAATCAGGGCAGAGGGACCCCGTCATGCCCATAGATAGGTAAGGGCGACACCGACACGGGCGGGGAGCCAGAGTTTGGAGGAAGGGCAGTCTGTCCTGGGAGTTGGTCGGGGAGTTCGGCCCGAGACAGCCCCGGCCGATTCCGGTGAGGGATCGAGCGGGGATTACCTGTTGCAGTGATAGCGTTGTCCACTCTTGAGTGACGTATCCGCTGGCCAGTCACGCGCCGCCCAATACTGACGATGTAGGTCTCAACCATGTTTTTAAAGTCTGCTAAATTATCCTATACGCTTACCTGCCTTGTCTGGTGATTATTGTCACGCCCAAAAATTAAACGATTTTCTCAGTGGGCAGGGGATGAAAAATTAAACCATAATATGAATTAAGACTACGTCCAGGCTACTTATTTTCTAAAAATGGGTGAGAATTCAATATGAATGACAGTATAATGTGTAGAGGAACGGTATGAATGTTTGTTGAATTAGACAATGTGATGAGTTGTTACTGTGTGAAATTTGTCGAGTCTTGTGGTCGGCAGTTAGATCTTGAAAGTTTAACTAGAAATTTGGTGGAAATGAGAGACTATGTGTGAAATATCGAATTTGTGTGACGAGTCCCCTTGTATGCAGTATGCAGAAGGATTGGATATTGTAATAAAGTTGCAATTATTCTTGGAAAGACGAGAGCTTATGTGTAATAGTTGAAATTGGTCTGAGATAGAGGTATAGATCGAGCTAAGGATAGTGCGCTATCTGCGCAAAAATGGATTAAATTTGTGTGAAATGAGTTGTAAAGAGAGGAATTTACGGTACATATGTGAGTGATGTGAAGTGATAAGCTACTTACAGATGTGTTGACTCGATGTAATTTGGGTACGGATATACTCGAGATGAGGACACGAAAGTTGAATGTGAAATGCAAACTTATAAATAACCATATTTCCTTGGCTAATCGTGAATACATTAACTGGACCGTGGCTGGAACTCGGGTTGATAAGTGGGGATAGAGCGCCACGGAACGGACAAAGAATTAGTGGAAGAAGAGAGATAAGAGAGTAATAGAGTCAAAGCTAGGCTTCCATGGACATAAGGAAGAAAGAATACTTCAGGCATCTAGATGGCGGGTTGAAGGTAATCTAACGCGACACCAGAGTTGGCAGTCGGCCAAGTAACGCCGGCCGGCCGCCGGCAGCCACCTATGTTGAGTTAGAATGCTTGTGAGGGAGGGGTGGGTACATAGCCGCCGGACGATCACTATATACCCTACTGGGTGGCTCGACTGAGGAGACCATGTAGCTGGAAGGGGAATGCAGATATCTGGGGACAGCCTGGATCAATCACGGTTAAAGTATCGAGTGACGGATCAAGAAAAGGTAATAGTCTCCAACTGTATCCGCCTACAATATATAGAAGTATAGGTCAATATTGTCAACTCGTAACTTAGTCCGGGTGTAATAGCCTAGTGGGTTTAATGAATGAACAATGATCAAGAAGGAATTAACTCCGAGTCCTCGTAGTCCTATTGGCCTGTTTATTTACTAAATTCTGCAATTTACGCTTCATGTGCCAATTGAAGCTAGTCTCTCGGAGCTCAATATCGAAAATGGCTCTCCGATTAAAACGAGTAAATAACGTAGTCAGTAAAATCATATAGGTCTGAGTCCCGCAAAGACCGTGATTAATGAATAAATCCGATGCTAGTTTCCTGATAAGAGTAAGGCCTCTATAAAGGGGAATATTGTTGATTTTACAATATTTACTTACCGGGTTATTTAGATTAACCTATAGAGATTAAATGTAATTATACTAAGATAAACTGATATGTAGTGCAAAATCAGTCAACTGTATATTAACTGAAATGTTCTAATAATCAGATATAACTTATATTTATTCATTTTAGTTGTCTATTTGGGTGGTTAGTAAAAGTTCCATTTTTAATTAAACAGTCGAATCAGGATTTTTTTTTCTAATTAGCCCTTAATCAATTTCATAACTCTATGGTTAATAATAATATTACTCACGTAGTATATTACATTATTCTATCATAATCGTAAATACTTCCTTATCAGTATCTTGGCCATACATGGATTCTTATAGTATAGGTTAAAAAAGGAGAGGGATTCGTTGGTCGGGAGTGTGGGGTCCAGGTTCAAGTCAGGTTCCATGGATGGGGAAGCAAGGGATTTATAGAGGTCCGGATGACTGGGTGGGGAGAGGCCCAGGGATCAGGTCAAGGGACAGGGATCAGATAAGGGATCCTAGGATTGACACAGGTTCTAGATCAGGGATCATCAGGGTCGGGTAGTTGGGTCCGCAGGTCAAAGTCATAGAGGTTTCCATGAATTGGGGGAAAGGATTTTGAGGTCCACGATTGGGTGGAGGAGAGGCCCAGGATCAGTCAGGGACATGGCCCGATAAAGGGGATCAGGATTAGACACAGGTTAGGGATCCAGGGCACAGGTTTCCAAGGGATCAGTCGATCAAATGAGGAATTATATAGGATAGGCTGGGTTCTAGAGATTATGGGTTAGGCGTTCAAGGATTTCAGGGTTAAAGTATTTTTTTTTTCTTCTCGGGGCAGAAGGGCTTGCGTAGGTTTTTTATAGAAATCCCTCCTAGCACGGCAGGTGTGCTGTATGTATGTTGTGGTGGGAGTGAAGTCAGACTGCTCAGCGAAAATACGCCCCTGATAAGTTTGTATAGAAAATTTGGAGTGAGTCAAAATAGGCAGGGTCAGTCGGGTCTTTCGCGTCAGTAACGATTGAACGTTATTTTGTTTTTTCATTTTTTATTGGGTCTACGCGGAAGTCGAGGGTGACACCGATCGGCCAACATTTATTTATGGGTCTACGCGGAAGTCGAGGGTGACCTACGAACGGCCAAAACATTTATTTATGGGTCTTAGACGAAGTCGATGGGGACCAAACCGACGGCCAAGAACTTTATTTATGGGTCTAGCGGAAGTTCCGAGGGGACAGCCGAACCGGCCAAAACATTTATTTATGGGTCTAGGCGGAAGTCGAGGGGACGCAACCGACGGGCCAAAACATTTTATTTATCGGTCTAGCCGGAAATCCAAAGGTGACCAACCGATGGGCGAATATTTACTATTTTTTGTAGTCGAAGTGTAAAGCCTTAGGTATACACTGTAAGACCTGTGTTTAGTTTTAAATACTCTGTTTTGAGGGCGATTGAGCCACTGTGTTCATTAGTAGTTGGCAGGTTAACATTTTATTAGTAATAGTGGCAGGACATTTATCTTACTGGGGGGTCATCATCCAACTGGCACGCGGCAACTACTGGAGGGGAATTTTGGGGGGCTACAAAATATTATGGGAGAGTAAAGCTAGAATGTTTGTAGCCGCAGAGATGACAGAACTGGAATGATGAAGGAATGACTCTTAATTTAAGGCCAGTAGGAGTGTAGGGACTTACGGCCAGATAGCCAGCAGGATTTGATACCCCGACTACGGAATTTTGAATTTACATTAACTATAGAATACGACGAGTGGCTCTATTTTTTGGTTTGGAGAAGGGGGGATCATCAAGGGGTTAATGGGAATGGGTAACTGGACGGAAGGGCTTGAATTGCTGCGTTTTGGCATGGTCAATCGGGCAGCACCGGTAAACCTAGTCCTTCACACTCCTGTGATATTGCATTGTGTGCATATTGACCCTTCTCTAGGTCAGTGAAGTGCATTGTTTGATGAACAGTATAAATGAAGCAAACACACTGGGCCTCATATAGGTGTCCAGGAATGTTCAGAGCTCTCAAATTTAAGCATCCCAGCACATGCGGAAATGCAACATGTACAGCAAGTTGGGGACGACGTTAAACTACCCTAATCACCACTTTCACCATTCTGTTATTCAAATCGTAAGAAGACCAATAACTCTGTCATTAAAAACAGAAGTATTCACCAACTATCGCACCCTCTGCTACCGAGACACCCAACAGCGTACACGTCACAAACCCGATCGCTACAGTACATGATTTTTGTCCCTCACACAATGCATGCCAGCTACACAAAACAACTTTTTCAGGTCCAGGGACGTAGGAAGTGAACCGTGTGCGCAGCAACGGCAAATGCTTCCTCAACTTTGAACCTGGGGACGACGACGATGCCCCCCAATTTTGGAGTTCTGTGTCTGCCTTCCCCCGTCTTTTACTATGATCTTTTCTGAATTAGATCAACATCATTGTCTTCAGAAATTGTATTATGTTTTGTAGATCAAAGGTGCAGTCTCGAGGACAAATTTCAAATAAAAGAAAATCAAACGGCATTTCGAAAATAAGATATTCAAATTGATAAATACAAAAAATGCGTTATTGCTTTAAATTTGGATTGGTTATAGTCCATGTGTGGCTTTTACTTCTCATATATATAATTTGCTTTGGTCAATATTTAGATTATGCATTTTTTATATTTTGCATTTGTATTTCTAAGAATAAAAAAATCGAGATAATCATTTTCTAACCTTTTTCATTTATAATATTTTGAAGTTTATGTATTGCATACGTTATAAATAATCCTTGCGCGGCCTGTTAAAGTTTACCCGATTTTTTTCGTTCAACTCGTGGGTAGATACGTCACTAAATTGTAAATAACTAAAAAACAAGTTGTGCTCTCCGACTAAAAAAGAATGATTCTTGAATTATTCAATCAGCCTATTTCCTCGGAGTGAATGATTCAATCAGTGACTCACGACAGGTTTGTGCATGAGGTAAATCGACTCATAAACGATTCATTCGAAATGAGAATGATTAATTCAAAAGAGTGATTCACAATGAATCATTGACAAATCTGGTTCAAAGTTGGGGGCGCGGTTATGAGTCATAGTCTGAACATCGGAGGCCTACTGAGAGCGCCTGAGCCGACTGCTGGCAGCTGGCGCTTAAACCCACCCCAGGCTCCCCGCCACTGCCCGATACAAGGAAAGGGTAGGATGGATGACAAGCACGGAGGGTGATGGAGGGGGACGGAGAGGGACAGGGGGACGGAGAGAGACGCAGGGGACGGATAGGGATGGAGGGGGACGGAGAGGGACGCAGGGGGACGGAGAGGTGAGGGTGACCCTGTGTTGACGTCAGTGCATGTTCAGCAGATAATTGGTGAGCTGGCCAGCCAAATCCTGCGCCTGGCCCGCCCCGCCAGTCCCATGGCTACGCAGAAACGCAACTCGGAGCTCATCAACTCACTCCTCGGCCTGCCCAAGATCATGAACGATGCCGGCCGGTGAGGAGGTGAGTATTGGGTGAGAGGGGTGAGATAGGTGAGGCATGTGAGCTGGATGAGATGGGTGAGAATCTCGGCTGCACCGTCCCTGTTGCTTCGCCATTCAGTCTATCGAGCACCGTCGTTTGTTTTCTTTTTCTAGCGCAAGCAGTCTCTGAGCTTAATGAATAAAAATGGCGTGCAGTTTGCCGGAGTAAGACAGTGCGCACACGTGGGTATCGTGCATGTTGGCAGTGTCAGCTCTGCCCTTAACAAAATTGTCATTTTGCAGTGTCGGCTGGACGTCGCCATATGAAGATCACAATTCATCTGGTCCCGGGGCAATTGTGCCGTAACCCCGTCTCCGCCTCGCCTGTGCTCTGTCCCAGCTGAGTGTTCAGTCTCGCCTGTGCTCTGTCCCAGCTGAGTGTTACAGTTCTGGCCTGTGCTTGTCTCCGCTGAGTGTTAGTCTCGCAGCTCTCATGTCCCAGCTGAGTGTTCAGTCTCGCCTGGTGCTCTGTGCCAGCTGAGTGTTCAGTATCTCGCAGTGTTCTGTCCCAGCTGAGTGTTCGGTCTCACCAGTGCTCTGTCCCCAGCTGAGTGTTCAGAATCCCTCGCCTGTGCTCTGTCCAGCTGAGTGTTCACCTCGCCTGTTTGCTCTGTCCCAGCTAGTGTTCAGCCTCTCGGCCTGGTCTGGTCCCGCTGAGTGTTCAGCTCCGCCTGTCTCTGTCCCAGCTGAGTGTTCAGTCTCGCATCCCTCTGCTCCCCCAGCCTAGTGTTTCGTCTCGCCTGTGCTCTGTCCAGCTGAGTGTTCAGTCTCGGCTGCTTGCTCTGCTCCCAGCTGAGTGTTCAGTCTCGCCTGTGTGCTAAATCCCAGCTGAGTGTTTCAGTCTGCCTGTGGCTCTGGTCCAGATGAGTGTTCAGTCTCGCCTGTGCTCTGTTGCAGCTGAGTGTTCAGTCTCGCCTGTGCTCTGTCCAGCTGAGTGTTCAGTCTCGCCTGTGCTCTGTCCCAGCTGAGTGTTCAGTCTCGCCTGTGCTCTGTTGCCAGCTGACGGCTGACGCGGCCCACACCTGCTGCTCAATACTCAGCTCCAGCCGCGGCGGCGTCCCCAGCGAAGGGTCAGCGCGCGCCGCGTGACCCCGACGCTAGCGAATATCTAGGATGACCCGCCGCGTGCTACAGCGCCACTACCGTATAAGCGCGTCACTATCGAAAGACTCACCGCACAACACGATTCCGCTCCGCTGTCGTGTTACGCGGTTTCAGCTTTTGTTCCCGCGTGTACTGTGAGAATATTGACGTGTTTTCCGTGATTTGGTTCGTGCTGTGCTCTGTGATCCTCAAAAGAGAAGCTGGACAGATGCGTGCCACGACAAAATGGACGATAATAATATGTCTGCGATATGTGTTCTACTCTCTGTCAAATATGGTGGATTTTTTCACGACTGTCAAACTGAAACCGTGCCAATACAAAGCCTGGAGAATTAATATGATTTTGTATATGATATAGAACGGATACAGATCCATCGGCAGATGTCATATGACTAACACATCCCAGACAATCACTATTCCCATCTCATGTTATACATCCTCACTTGCCACTGACCGAATCTCTCGCACATCCCTTCATTCCAAAACAGCCCCTTGGTGTCAATAACATCGGTATTGGACGACAAGGCGCATATGCAGCACTGCATGGTCAGGGAGACTCAGTGTGCACTGGCCCTCCATCCTCTGTTTACCAGCACCGCTGCCTTTGACGACGACGAAGGCACCGTTATCGGGCAATAGCGCCCATGGGCAGCCATTTCTACGAAAAGTGCAGGCGCCCAAGGGCACCTGTACTGTTCGGGGGCGCAAATTGCATCTTCAAAAAGGTGTGGGGCGCCTTCAGCGTCGGCCAAAAATGGTTCCGACCCGCACGTAGTGGTGGCTATACGCCAATGTGCGCCATTGCCCGATAACGGCGCCTTCGTCGTCAAAGAAAGCAGCAATGCAATGACAGCTCGTGGAATGACTCAATGCCCAATGGCCCTGAGAGACGATCGGGGACTGTGTTTAAACTGATTGGTTATTTTGTGTGAATATCAGAGGGATTATTTCCACCAAGCAAATAATACTAGAAGCCAAATGCGCCCACATGTCGAAAGAGGATGCATATGAAAACGTCCAAAGTTGTAGCATTCAATGCTTGTCCCATCCAAAACCGCAGCCAACAACGCTTGCGAGCTCCAAAATTTGCCCCGAATACTGATAATTCTGTGATTTCATACTGTTCATGGGGAATTTAGAATATCTCAGCAAATAGAGTGAATCTGGAGAAATGAAGTAATGGCTAAATTCAGAACAAAAATATATAGACCACTGTCAACAAATCTCTATGAGCAGTGTAATTAGGCACACCCTTTTAAACTCAGTATACAGTCATCATCGGTTGAAACCCTTTGGGTGTAATTTTGTGCATTTTCCTTGCCATGGGAAGATAAGAGAAATGTTCTCATTTGAGAATTACTAGTCTATGGGCGTTGTGTTTAATTTGTAACATAGACAATTTGGCGCTATATGAGTCTAGGACTTATCAAAAGTCTAAAAAGCCTTTGTTAGTTGCTTCTGGTTCTTTTATGTAGCACGGTGACTAGAGCATAGGTCTAATTTATCCTCAACCTAGTCCCCCAAAAAATAGTCGTTTAGGAATGTTCAACTTTCAAAACACTTAAGTCAGCGAGCATGCTTGGCGAGAATAAACATTTTCATATGTGTAGTCCAACTATTATGAATATAAAATTTGTAGTGTCATGAAATGCTGAGATATATACTAAATTCGAATCATGCCCTTCCCCCATTGGCGTTGCCGCCGCTGCCAGACCCGCCGCCGCTGCCAGTCCCGCCGCCGCTGCCAGACCCGCCGCCGCTGCCGGTTCTGGTTCCGCTGCTCTGCCAGTTCCGCCGACGCATGATTCTCCTCCCCGTCGCCAGCAGCGCCTTCGCAGCAGCCACAGACACTTGCACCGACACCACCTGGAAGTTGGCAATAGGGTGACTGTGAGAAGTGCATTGTGTTTGTTGTTGATGGCAATCTACCCAATACTGCCATTGAGTTAGCTACGTGACCGTTATTTCGTATATTTTTTTTAACGCTTGGGAGTGGCTCAAGCTTACTTAAGTCTCAAGTTAGAATTCCCATTTTGACCTTGGACTTGTAAGATCATTTGTGTAAAAATAGTTTTCCAAATTGAGCTGCGCCCCAACTGCTCACCTGTGCTGTGTTTGGACAATCGGTGACTTGTTGGGTGCATAATGACATAGATGTCAAGGAACCACAGTTAAACAAAAAAAGAACGAGAGAGCACGTGTGTCGTGTTTACGTTCACCTACTTGTTAGCGTCATTTGTTTTGTGAACACGCAGTTTTCCGTAAAGCTTGCGATTGAATGTGTGGTGTGTGCTGGTATGTGATAAGATAAATGGACAGTTGAGTAATGAGTACGGCTTTACGACTTGCGAATAACGGAGGCTGTCCTGGAATGTAATCCAGGTTCGTGAACAAATCTGGCCGCTCGCGAGTTCATTGCAAAGGGTGGCGGAAACAGCCGCGTCGTTTGGCGTCAGTGCGGATGGTCTCTCCGTGCCAGTTAGCAGCTCGCCAGCCCCACAAAGTTGAACGTAGACTTGTCCAACCTGCGCTGTGCTCTGATCTGCCAATTCCCGCGGGAATTCCGGGGAATCGGTTGGAAAGTATTTTCCACCGATTCGGTAGCAAGTAGTTAACAGGAGTACCAATGTATGAGTACATTGACAAACTGCAGATAGAGTAAAACGCCCGCCAGGGATTCCAGGGATTCCCGCCGGGAATGTAACGGTCAGAACACAGCCCTAGTCCTGCACACCCCTCCCCTCACCCCCCACCAGTGACATCTAAGGGTGGATCATTGCGGATTTAGGATTTAGTTTTTGGTGCCATGCGGGGCATCACCCCGAAAAAGTTCATCAATTTTCACAGAACTCATCGGATTTCCTCCCTTAACCCGCGCGGCGTAGGAGGGGGGTGGGGGGGGGGTAAATATTACCCCCCCCTCCGTATTTCCGCAATAACTTGAAAACAGTAACAGATAACGACGTTAAAGTTTCAGTACCTTATCCAGCATCAATTTGACGTCTTCCTAAAAAAATAATCGAAAAACGTTTCGAACTTTGGGAGAAAATGACGTTTTGATGACGTCATGTAATGGCATTTTTGGTTGAATAACGATAAATGTTTGATGCATCGTAGAAAACATAGCTTTAAAGCTAATCGCAAACGTAAAACTGTGTAAGAAAGGAAATTTAAGTCTCTACAAAATGGCAATTTCGGATTTTCAAAATGTTGGGTTGTTGACCCCCCCCCCAAAAAAATGACAGTTTTCAAGGTATTACAAAAAAAGGAATATATATATTATATGAGAACGAGAGTGTAAGATACCAAACCAAATTTCAAGTAATATCTTCATTTTGGCAGTAACCTGATGACAGATTGCCTCTTCCAAGCATAAGTAGGTAATGACGTCAATTTTTTCAATAATATAGTTCTTTTGGGATTTTTTGACCTGTTACCGATATATAAATGTCACTTTTTGTGTTCTGTGAGGACAAAACTACCTAGGAACATGCATTGTTTATTTCAAATATCAGTTTCAGTTTTGACGCTTTAGATGACGCCGTCTTGACCTTTACGGGTCCAAGTTGTAAAAATGGCTATTTCTATCGATTTTTACGATGGCAAAATAACCCTAAACATGTGTTCACAAGACTTTCGTTGACCTCTTCGTGACAGTGACCTTTTGTGACCTGACCTTCGACTTTTGCATGCATTTCATTTTTGCTTAATGCCATAATGTATTACCCTTGAGAGCTGATGTTGATTGATAGTTTATTCAAAGATTATACATTGAAAGTATGAACCAATAACTCATTAACTCGAAACTTTCATGCCTGACCGTGACCTACATTTGACCTAACTTTAAAATTTCGGGTAATCATGTCGATTTCGTTCATTGAGAGCTTTCGATCGCCGCCTTGCACGTCTCGCTGCGGTTATTGGTTCGGAAGATAAGAGGGCGGGTAAAATTTATCCCCCCCCCCCTACGCCGGGCGTTCGGCTGGAGACCCCTACGCCGCGCGGGTTAAGCATTGATACACGTTTTATAATATTATTTCCTTGGTAAAAGTTGCATATATGTCCTTCTACATCAGGAAACGTGTAAATTTGCGCCGATTTCAGGTGTTTTGTGGAGATTTGGCCCTGATGCCTCCCCCTTGGATCCGCCAGTGCGGTGGATTCGTTATATCCGTTCTATATAACTCGCCCTGGTGGGCCTCCGAGACAACTTCGCCATGGTGGGGGTAAAAAATACCACTGCCCTCTAACTCGAAAACGAAAGGGGATAGAAAGACGCCGAAAAAATCGCTCGAAAACTCTTAACATTTACGTTCGAAGTGACAGCAATCATTTTTAGCTAAGGTCAATATTGAGGTCACCAGAGGTCATCAAAGGACAAATTTCACAGTTTTTAACTTTGCTTCAAACAACCCCGTATATCTCGTGAACTATGATAGCTAGGAACAAACGGAAAAAACAATCTAAAGTTCATTAAAATTTAAATCGCCCAAGGAGTTAAAAATTAAGCTCAGAACAATAGTTTAGGCTCAAAAAGTCATCGAAGGTCAAAAATGCAGTTTTTGATAGAATTTGTTTTCCTGAATAACTTTCATCTAAAAATGATAGGTATAAAAATGATTTTAACACCAACGTATTTTTCCCGTCGAGGCGCTTTGAAACATATACTTGGTGACCTGCTATAGTCCATTACAAAATTTGACCTCAGGTAAAGGTTATTTGGTAACCCAAATAGGTCATGTTGTATATAAGGCGACGTGGCCAGACGAGACCAACACAGTGGTGTCAACATTGTCTCTAATCTTTTCTATTCATTAGTAAATCAGCAAATCATTGATGCATATCCAGATGACCTCAGATGACCTTGTAGAGATCACTGAGCAACAATCGCAACTTGATCATTCAAAATGAGATAAAATAATATGATTCTAAAAAATAGCCTGATCCAATGTATATTTTCCGAATGGGAAGCATTTGTTTTGTTTTTTCCCGTTCGCTTATAATGGGGAGGTTAGGAAATTATCCCGACCTTAGGTCACCGGCACAGAAAATCAAAGACAGACAAATTGTAGTTTCTTATGATCTTATGAAATCCTGCAAGTTTCAAATATTTTTGACAAAAACTGTGGCTTTGGCACCATCACAAACATTTTGGAAGGCAAGGTCACCTTAAGTGATTTGGTGACCTGACCTGGAATGACCTGAAGTGAAAAATTTAACAAAGTGTGAACAATTGATGTTTCAACAGCTGTACAAAATTTGGCGGCACTGCTAACCGCCGTTTTTCAGCTATTCCAGAAACACCTCAGGGGGTCACAATGATCCCCAAGGCGAGGGATATCATATAAAGATTTGCATTCATTCTACAGGCTTTGTATTGGCACGGTTTCAGTTTAACAGTCGTAAAAAGAACCACCATAATTGACAGAGAGAATAACGCATATCACAGACAAATTACTGTCGTCCCCTTTGTCATGGCACGCATCTGTCCAGCTACTCTTTTGTGGAGCACAGAGCACAGCACGAACCAAATCGGAAGCACGTCATATTTTTACAGTACCGCGGAATCAAACTGAAACCGCGTAACACGACAGTGGATCGTTTGTGCGGCGAGACTTTGATAGTGGCGCCGTCTATACGGTATGTACAATTGGTTTCAAAATAAGAGTCCTACTGGGTTGACTGGCACAGCAGTTAAAGGGAATATATCGCCTTGGGAAATGTATGTGGATTGATGGACAGGAGTGTCTAGATGAGTGGCACTCATCATCATCCACTTTCCATACTTCTTCCAAATGGCGTTATATTCTCCCTTAAACTGCTGTGCCGGCCAACCCAGTGGGACGCTTATTTTGGAATTAATAGTACACGCGGCGGTCGTCCCAGATGTCGCTAGCGTCGGGGTCACGCGGCGCGCGCTGACCCTTCGCTGGGGAACGCCGCTCGCGGTCGGAGCCTGGCATTGAGTCAGCAGGTGTGGGCCGCGTCAGCTTGTCAGCTGCCAACAGAAGCACCAGGCGAGACTGAAACACGTCAGCGGGACAGAGCACAGGCGAGACTGAACACTCAGCTGGGACAGAGCACAGGCGAGACTGAACACTCAGCTGCAACAGAGTACAGGCGAGACTGAACACTCAGCTAGGACAGAGCACAGACGAGACTGAACACTCAGCTGGGAAAGAGCACAGGCGAGACTGAACACTCAGCTGGGACAGAGCACTGGCGAGACTGAACACTCAGCTGGGACAGAGCACAGGCGAGACTGAACACTCAGCTGGGACAGAGCACAGGCGAGGCGTAGGCGGGGTTACGGCACAATTACCCCGGGACCAGATGAATTGTGAGCTTCATATGGCGACGTCGAGCCGACACTGCAAAATAGCAAATGATTCTCCAAAGGGGCCAGAGCTGACACTGCCAACATGCATGATACCCACGTGTGCACACTGTCTTACTCCGGCAAACTGCACGCCATTTTTATTCATGAAGCTCAGAGACTGATTGCGCTAGGAAAATAAAACAAACGACAGTACCACGTGCTCGATAGACTGAATGGCGAAGCAACAGGGACGGTGCAGCCGAGACTCTCACCCATCTCATCCAGCTCACATACCTCACCTATCTCACCCCTCTCACCCAATACTCACCTCCTCACCGGCCGGCATCGTTCATGATCTTGGGCAGGCCGAGGAGTGAGTTGATGAGCTCCGAGTTGCGTTTCTGCGTAGCCATGGGACTGGCAGGGCGGGCTAGGCGCAGGATTTGGCTGGCCAGCTCGCCAATTATCTGCTGAACATGCACTGACGTCAACACAGGGTCATCCTCACCTCTCCGTCGCCCTCCGTCCCCCTCAGTACCCCTCCATCACCCTCCGTCTTTGTCATCTAACTTATTATTTAAAGAAAGTCTGTCATTCTTTCTGTTTCATCATCCAACTCTTCTTCCATTATGGGTATTGTATGTCCGAAAGGTTAGGTAGTTTCGACACATTAGCATTCAATAGTATCTAAGATATCATTTTGCAGATCGCATGACAACATGTGTGTATACATTCTGCTTCCTACATTTTCCAACATCAAACCGTCCTCCTACAAGTAAAGATAATGTCAGACTGTATTATAAAAATAACACGGCATAACTTCTTCCAATATTACCGCCGTCCGCCCTCTGATGGGCGGAACTTGAACTATATGCCACCATCCAGACACGGGTTGTGCACATTAGCGCCACCTATATAGAATCTCAATTACGCTCAATGCGCACCCCAGCGACACCTATAGCACGGAGAAGAGATTTAGCAGTAAATATAAAAATATAGGCGTTTGCACCGAATCGAAGTCTTTAAGTCACAAACCACGATCCTTTGACGGGTGAGTACCTCGGTAATATGACGAATAAAAAACGTAAAGATGCATTCAAGGCCGTTTAAGAGGATGCAGTCTGTATGCATAGATCGTCCAGCGGAGCGGACGGGTTAGCACTAGTCCATCCTACCCTCTCCTTGTATCGGGAAGTGGCGGGAGCCTGGGGTGAGTTTGAGCGCCGGCCTGCTGCCAGCAGTCGGCTCAGGCGCTCACAGCAGGCCTCCGATGTTCAGGCTATGGCTCATAACCGCGCCCCTAACTTGGGACCAGACATGTCAATGATTCATTGTAAATCACTCTTTTTGAATTAATCATACTTATTTCGAATTAATCGTTCATGTGTCGATTCACCTCTTGCACAAACCTGTCGTGAGTCTCTGATTGAGAATCAATTCACCATCAGAGGATAGGAAAATTAAGGCTGATTCAATAATTCCAAGAAACATTACTCCTTTTTAGGACCCTCCCTGGCCGGTGATCACAAAGCTGTTTAAGATTACTAATTCCAAGGGAAATTTAGTGAAACAACGTATCTACCCACGCGTTGGGACTAAATAAAAAATACCCAACTAAAACTAAGAACCAAGGGCCGCGGCAAAATATTGTTTAAGGTATGCAATTACATCGAACAAACCCTTCGAAGCTCATTTGAAAATGAAAAAGGTATAAAATGGTTATTTTGAATTTTAAGTTATTTTTATTTTTATTCTTAAAAATACAAATGCGTTTTTTAGTAAAAATATTACAAAATAAACATTTCGAATATTTACCAAAGCAAATTATATGTATGAGAAGTGAGAGCCACTTATGGACTATAACCAATCCAAATTCAAAGCAATATCGTATTTTTATTTTTTATTTCAATATCTTATTTCTGAAATGCCGTTTTATTTCTTTTATTTGAAATTTGTCCTCGAGACTGCACCTTTGTTCTGCAAAACATAATGCAATTTCCGAAGACAATGATGTTGATCTCATTCAGAAAACATGATAGTAAAAGACGGGGGAAGGCAGACACGTAACTCCAAAGTTGAGGGGCATCGTCGTCGTCCCCCCCCCCCCCAGGGGCGGATCCAGAAAATCTTCAAGGATGGGGGCCATTCAATTGCAGAGTGGTGCGCCCGCCCAACCTATCAACCCAAATCTGAGAACTCGAGACGGACCTTTGGTCCACTATATTAGGTGTGGAGGGTGCCCCTATATTCACTACAGGTTGTTTTTTGCAAAACAATGTCATAGGAAGAGCCCTCTCAGGTACAAGCCAGGAGTTTGGCCCCCGGCGCAGCACTGTTCAAGAGTCGCCCCTCATGGACGAGGCAATAAGAGTTAGCCTCCCGACAGTGGCAGGCACCACAAGAGTAGCCTATCTTGTTCAGGCGGACTAGAGTGTGCCGCCGACATTGGCGACCAAAAGTAATTCCCCTCAGGCGACCAAGTGAGATGAACCCCTCCCCTCAGAGCGACAAGAGATGAATGCGGGCGCCCCTTGCAGGGCGCCCAGGCCCTGTCTCCAAAGTGCACCTCAAGTCTCAGCCCCAGGATCCAAAGGGGGGGGCATGGCCCATGCCCCCCCCCCTCTGGATCCCGCCAGACATATGCCGCGCCGCCCCCTCCCCCAGGTCCAAAGTTGAGGAAGCGATTTGCTCCCGCTGCGCGCAAGGTTCACTTCCCACGTCCCTGGAACTGAAAAACATTGTTTTGTGTAGCTGGCATGCATTGTGTGAGGGACAAATATGATACCTTCCTCTTATAATAAGAACTCATTGGCATGCTTTTATTGGCTCTGTTATTGGGAATACTTATAAACGTTTTTAAAAGGTACATTTATCAATATAGTTTAATTTATACATTTTTGCAAAAGCCCAGAAAGGTAAAGTAAATCAACAAAACGCCGCAAGCTTCGCGTTTTCCTTGCTTCGCTCACGCCTCTACGTTGATGACGTCATGCCCCATCACGGTAATCCTCTCAGCTGGCGAGTTCCCAGCCTACCCCCTGACTCCATCGGCCTCTAGCGTGACCTCAGGTCACCCCACCGGAAGGCTCACCGCGCGTCGTCACTACGTCTGCCCCTGGCATGACCTCAGGTCACCCGCGGGAGGTCTCACCTCCGGCTCGCAGGCCGGGCTCATCGTTGGAGTACCGGTCGGAGGCGCACAGCGACGGCTACGATGGCACTCAGCAGCAGGCAGACAATGCTGGTCCTCATGGTGACTATAAGGGACACACGACAGAAGTAGTTTAATACGACGACAAAAACATAGCAAATATAGTTCTCACAAAATATTAAAAATATTGTGGGCAGTGCACTCACAGTGTATACGCAGAGTGTAGGCAGTGCACAGCGTATGCACGGATACTATCCGTGCATACGCTGTGCACTGCCTACACTCTGCGTCGGATAGTGAACATACATACGTGAAGTGTGCGAACAGTACATGCACAGCGCACTCACAGTGTATAGTACAACACAGGCAGAGAGTACGTGCACAGTGTAATTGCATGGTAGTGTACATACGATACACTGTACACTGTACTGTACACTTTGTGCACACAGTTTACAAGGTCCATAGACATCGCGCGCACTCGGCTGAGCACATTGTATGGGATAACTGCTTAGTTGTATAAAACCACTACCACCACCACTAGGCACTACCCACCACCACCACCACCACCATCGCCACCACCACCACCACCACCACCACCACCACCACCACCACCACCACCACTGCTCCTGCACCACACCGCGTCACCACGTGCACCATGCGGCGCTGCACCTCCCCGTGTGAGTGGCTCTGCTCACCAGGTGAGTTAGTGAGTGTGTGAGAGTGCGTCCAACTGCTGGTAGTCAGCTGCTCTGCCCCTCCGTCGGCATCGACGCCGCTTATATACCGGTTCGTCGGTGCCGACGCAGCGTCACGTCGTTGCCGATGAATGACACGGCGGCCTGCCGATGACGCTTGTGACGCGTGACGGGATGGGGAACAGGGGGGACGGTCATCTGTCTGACAATCCCCCCCCTTCTGTCGGCTCCGGTCCGGCTATGTTGGTCACCACACACAGAAACAGTCGGGAGTATATACAATGGGGTTAGTATATACCAAGTATATACAATGGGGTTGTCTGCCCGTGTCGTGTCTACACGCCAGCGAAAACAGCGACGTGTTATCTTTCTAGTAGAGTTTGATTTTCCATTGGGTCTGCAGTACAGGAATATTTTTATCTTTGCACTCCTCTGAGATGCAAGAGCTTGCTGTACAAATGCGTTGCTCTTCAGTTCAAGTTACGAAGATAACGCGAAAAGGAGGCATATGTCTAGCGAAGGCTCACAAAAAAACTGCAGCTCTTTAAGCTGTCTAGGTGTTTTTGTGTGGGGGAGGGTAATAAGGTTCAGTCTTAATAGTTCAGTTTTTGTTTGATTTTACAATAGTAGCTGTAATATAGAGTGCAAACAATTACAGGTACGTTGAATGAGGGGAGCCAGAAGACAAGTCCCTATAGTTTGCGAATGAATGAGGAGAGCACGTCTCGAGGATGGTGCAAAACCCATGTTATCTTTCTAGTAGAGTTTGATTTTCCATTGGGGCTGCAGTACAGGAATATTTTTTTTGCAAGCCTCTGAGATGCAAAGATAAAATGTGTAATGTCGTTTCAACGATAAGGAGTATAATGTGTTATATTTGCATCCTCTGAGATGCAAGATAAGTCACCGAGTTTCGGCGAAAAATCAAGTACTGAACTGAACTAGACTAATCAAAACTCTACCTAGAAAGATAATAATCTTCATGTTTCCCTCGTAGGAAGATTAGGACATTCTTTTCCGCGCTGTTCCTGGCAAAACCTCGCTCCTTCGTCCTCAGTTTTTAAATCACACGCTTGGAAAAGAGATCCCTTTTCCCATACATGAACAAGCATTGCACGTCTTAAATGGGGAAAAACCAGGCATTAAAATAGCCCTCATTATACCACACTTTGGAGTATGAAAGAATAGTGTTTAAATAAATTGCAGAGTGTGATAACATGTTGTCCCGCGCCGTTGCTAGGTTGTTCCCGCCCTCTGCTAAATCTACGATCGTTGTATACGTCATACGATGACGTAAAAAGCATATGGGTATGCTGCCCTTCCCTGATATAGACTGACCTGTTTCCTTCACTATCTATGTTTGACCCACCGCTGATACAAACTTGCGATTATCTATTTATTTCATGCTAATAACACAAAAAACAGCACCAACCAAGAACCTACGTTTGGCACCTATTACAAGAACGTATGCACCTATTACACTATGCATCTATTACAAGATGCACCTAATACAATTATAATGCACCTATTACTATTACATATGCACCTATTGCAAAAACCTGCGGAACGTATGCACCTGTTTTGGCGTCCAAATCTATATATAGTCTTGTCTTCAATCCCCATTTTTTGGCCTTCTCTGTCGAGCTTTTGGACCAGTAGCGTCTCTTCTGTCTCTTTGTTTTTAGTTACATCTATCTCTTAACGCGACTCTCATCACGATTTCAAGGTGGCATCCTCCACATCTTTTCTCATAGAACTGTTAAAACAAGATTAAAGCTGAATTTGAACTTCTGGTTTGGACATGCATTTGCTTTGGGCCTAGCGCCCAAGCATGTATACATGGCTGGGCCCAAGGGTAGGAAGTAGGACCCAAGGTAGGAAGTATTTCCCATATATGAAATACCTTCCTACCCTGGGGCTACAATTTGAAATCTCCTCTTTTTATCGAAAGTACCTCGGACCTACCGGCCCTCGGTACCTTTCAATAAAAAAACTCTGTGAGATCATTAAATTGTCCCAGCCCCGGGCAGGAATATATTATCTTCCACTCGGAGCCATGAAGAATACTATATGTCCGTAGCCCTGGTAGGGATCATTTTGTACCCCTCCCAAGGTTTTTCAGGAATAGCTGGAAAACGGCGTCGACGGTTCTGCAGAACCTGCACGTCACCAAATTTGGCAAAACAATTTGAGCATCACTTATCCAAATTTGTGAAAGTGTTGACCTCAGGTCATTGAAGGTCAGGCCACCAGATCACGTCAAGTGACTATACCTTCAAAAATGTTTGTGGTCGTGCCAAAGCGACCGTGTTTGTTCGAGATATTTGAAACTTGCAGGGTTTCATAAAGTCATAAGTGCATACAATTCGTTTATCTCGTTTTTGAGTATCAGTGACCTTAGGTCAGGTCAATTTCGTAACCTCCCGTTATAGGCAAGTCAAAGGAAAAATATACAAATGCAACTTTTTCAGAGAATATGCATTGTATCCTTTCACAGCAACTCGTGTAAGAAAGTTTTTGCTGGTAGGGCCGTAGGGGAGAGGTGCTGACGTGAATTTCAATACCTACAGTACAATTAACTCGGCATTTATTGGGATATCAGCCGAAGGGGGACATTCATAAGTTCAGCCGAACACCATTGACCGGGAGGGGGAAATACTGCCCGATCGTTATCTCCGGATTGAATGATGGCAGCGAGACATCCAAGGCGGTATTCAAAAATTATCAGTGAGACGAATTTACCACACAGTTAAAATTTACAAATTCAGATCAAATGTCAGGTCAAATTAAAGTGGAGGCATTTCAGTTGATGGGCTATGCTTCCTGTTGAAGGAAGTGTATGTACGCTTTCTTAACCCGCACCCCACTGGGGGGTTGAACACCCCCCCTCATGTTTTATCAAGATAACGAATAAACGGCGGCGCTTAGCGCCGCCAAATTTGTCATAAATATTCACTGATTCTTTCCGGACATTTTGCGAAAATTCAAGTTTCGTGTCAGGTCAGGTCAGGTCACGCAGGTCCGGTCAGTGACCCTTACCTACAAAAACGTTTTGCGGTCGGTGCATGACTACAGTCTCAAAGGGATGATATCGACTTTTAGGATTACAATTAAGTCATTAGTATATACAACAATGTTAAATCTCAGATTTCTCTCTCTCGCTATCGGTGACCTTAGGTCGGGTCAATTTGTGATCTCCCATTATAAGTTCAATGGAGAAATAATCAAAATGCTTTAATTTGGTCGACGATATCAGTCCACTTTCCTTCTGGATGATTTTATCATATGACATTATGTATGATCCAAGTGCAGGTTTTTGCTCAGGGTCATCTGGGTCATCTGAGGTCACCGAGATCACCCACCTTTTCGTCAATAACTCTGGCCATAATGAAGATAGAGAACTGCAACTTACACCAGTGTGCTTGTCTCGTCAAGGAACCACATCTACTGATACAAAACATGACCCTACTTGGGCACCACTTGACCTTGACCTGAGGTCATTTTTTTAAGTTGACCTAGCACATGACAAAATTGTTCATATTTCAAAGCGCCTTGACAAAAGCGAAACACGATGGCGTAAACCGTATGGCGTTATCTTTCTTAGGTAAGAAGTTATTCACGAAAATATTTTTGGCCAAAATCAGCCTTTTTTTTAATTAATGACGCTCTAAGAGCCTAAACTATTGGACGCTGAGGTCAATTTTGAGGACCTTCATTGCGATTGCAAATTTCATTGCTAGCGATTGTCTTTTGAAGTTTGTTTCTACGATAGCAATAGTTCCGAATTATATTTGGTGGTTTCCTGGAGCAATGTCCTAAAAAACTTGAAATTTGATTCTTCGAGACCTCTTGGTGACTGAGTTTTTGACGTGAAGCGAAAAAAAGTCTGAAATAGTTTTCGAAATGATTTTTTGATAACAGTTCGAAACAGTGTCTTTTTTTGTCTACGTGCCAATGGGAGCCGAGTTAGAGGGGGTGTTCAAACACCCCCCCCCCCAGTCGGGCGAAGGAAATGCAGAGGCCCAGTGGGGCGCGGGTTAACACAGCAGGCAGGTATGCCGTGAACACCTGAAATGTGGGTATTTAACGCACTATGCGATGGTGGTTTGCACAGACACACCACGCAGGTGTCTTTCATGTGTTTATATATCGAAGCCTCAACAATTATACACCATGCATGAGTATACACCATGCACCACCCCAATTTATATCTGTGGTAGGAGTTAACACCTCGGTCGTGTGAAACGGTTTTGTGAAAGAATATATGCCCTCCAACTTTGTAATTAACTTTGGCCAGATAAAACTGATTTATTCCTTTGTATGTATTTATGTAATATGTATTATGCTGTAAATGAATATGAAATGATTGAGGTCACATTTTTTCACCCTGTTTTCAAAATGCTACTGGATTTTTAGGACTTAGTGGATTTAGGAAACGTTGGCCGGCGGCCGCCAGGGGCCAGGGCAGCCTGTGGACCCCAGCTTTCTAATGTTGTTTTTTATTCCCTTCTTGGTTACGTGTCTCTTGTGTTTGTAGCTCCTCCAGTGATTGTCGAGTCTGTCCTTAAAATGAGTTCACTAATGGAGCGCTGATGACATTGCTACTTTTGGTCTTCCTTGCGTAATCCATTACTTGGTTTTGTAAATGTAATTGACTCCTTTTTCACAATAAGGTATGCTGTCTTTTCGGAAACTGAAGGTAGGTACTTAAGTGTTTTATGAATTATGGTGTTAAACAACTTATTTTTGCCAGTGAGTATCATTAAGTATACAATTTGAAAATCGGTTAAATTTTTGAACATTTTTGGCCTTACCCCTCTTTTTGGTCTCTGTATGTGGTGAACAGCATGGCCGGATCT